>CAJHQP010010829.1:0-17214 GCA_905132765.1 Moricandia arvensis
CCTGTCAGCTTCGTCTAAGCATACCGAGACGAAGGACTCACAGGTTGGTTCGTGTTTTCCTTCAAAAGCTTTGTCTGCTCGCGACTACCAAAAGATTTCAGTCTCGTCCTGCTCTGGGGCATTGTTAATGGCAGACGATTTTTTTTTTCTTTTTAGGAGGAACCTCTACTGATGGATTCTTCCGTTTTAATTCTGCGGCAAAGCAAACTCGTAAGATTCTCCGATCTCCCAAGAAGGTCTCGATTCCGTGAGGGATTGGGAATTTGTGGCACATGTGGTACGTCAACGGGATTTCTTTTATTGAGTTCAAACATGGGGTTCCTACCATCGCGTTGTAAGATGTGGGTCAATCGATGACTAAGAACTCCACAATATTCGACATGCTACCGGCTTTAACCGAGAGGTTGATTGGACTGAGAGTCATGATAGCTTCACCTGAGAGTCCTACTATCGGTTTTGGATCTTCCGCGATTTTGGATAAACTGATTTCTATTCTCTCGAGTGCGTCTTTGAAGATGATATTAGCTGAGCTTCCCGTGTCGACCAATATCCTCGCAACATCAATATTCTGGATTTTCAGCTCCACGACAAGGGGATCGTTGAGAGGTTTGACCGGGTCGGTTGTTGCTCTTTCCTTGAAGGAGATGACATCGCTGCCTGCCTCATTAGGCATATTGTGTCTCAAACGTTCGGTGGTTTTTCGAGTTAGCGAATCCGAGGACACCTTCCTTTTAGCGCCAAACTGTGGGAACCGAAATATGTATTGTTGATTTCTGTTGGTTTAGGAAGGAAAGGTAGCCTTAGCTTTCCCAGAGATCCCGGATTTCTAGTAAGCCAAAAACATCAAGCGACCAAACAGTGAGAACAATGATATGACAATGAATTAGTAAAAACAAAAAGAGAACAAAGAGGATCTTATTCTGAATCTGTGATTTGAGCGTTACAACAGGTAAAGCCATAGCGGAAAGAGCTGTCGGCGAGTTCCTAATCCTAACCTTCTAAAACCCGAGTAACCTAGATGAGTTGCAGCTCGATAAAAGTAAAGCATAAATATGCCGAATTACCCTAAGTTCTATGCTTGCTATGAGTAAGAATTTTCGTGTGTCCTCTGCATTCTCAACCTCAAAGTTCTTATATACTCCTCCCAAAGGCGGTTTGCTCTTTCCCCTCCTACCCTCGGTCGAGTTTATCGCTTCACGGAAATATTCCTTTTTCATTCAATCTTCGTGATTATCTTTGGAAACTTAACATTTGTCTTCCAAACTTGACATTTATATTCTTAACTTAACATTTATATGTTCCTGCAAAATAAAAGATAAACCATCATAAACATTGTGCTCGATTTCGTGCAAAATCACGAGTGGGCTTTTATCCGATTTTTAGACCTTCTTGGGCCGTCTTTCGACTTAAGCGTTTTTCACAATTTTATCGAAAGAGCATTCCTGAAACGATCTCGTCCCGGAAGAACGTTAGGATTTTTGTCTAGTGCAGTCAACTTTAGGTGTTTAGTCAACCATTGCCATTTTACACAATCGACCCGAACTTTATACGAGGGAACAAATTCTTACGGTAAAATTCCACCGTAAATCTCGATCGAGACGAAACAAAGATGAGTTCGATCTATTTTCATAGGAGGAAGTTACGAGGATGAGACGAAAATGGATTGATTGTTCCAACTCGCCGAACAAGCGAGTTGGATTGCTTGTGCGACCCAATTCGCTCGTTTGGCAAGTTGGATTGGTCCAGTTCACCGAACGGGTGAGTTGGGAGTCTTGTTCAGTCTAACTCGCCAAACGGGCGAGTTGATCGGCGAGTTGGCAATCCGACTCGCCTGTTTGGCGAGTTGGAATGGTCTAACTCGCCGAATGGGGAAGTTGGACGGTCCGTCCGGTCCAACTCGCCTGTTCGGCGAATTAGACTGCTTGGTTAGTTTTGTGCTCTGTTTCTCTTGAGTCTTTGGCTCAGGAACTTTTGTCGGGATGGTGTTGAGACAGCTTTCGTGTGAAAACACAATTTTTAGACGTTGATTTCGAGAGTACCATTTTCAACACCAACAGTTTCCTGAACGGCTAAGCCTAGATTAATTCCAAGACTAATCCAATCAATCCCAATAAGACTATAGCGGAATCGCCCTTAGTCACATTCAACCATACGTTTAATGTCTAGGTTTGATCAGCAATCTTTTTTGCTCGACCCATTAGGCCCACATACCCTCTTACCTAATCCAGCCCAAGGCCTGGATCCATACAACCGAGTAAGGCCCAACCCCATCCAGATTTCCTTGCTACCGGTCAGACCTTATAACTCAATACAACAGTTAGGCGAACCATGTCTACGTTTGGCTTAAGAAGTCCCCGACTGTCCCAAATGGATCGGCGAAGGCCTTGATCCATTGGTACCTTTGCAAACTTGCATCCTTTGGGTAAGTCCAAACTATTCTTAGTCATTCAACTAACCATCCCCACTGACCAAGTACACATCGAGAAGCATCCGCAGATTGGGCCTATGGCGTCTGATCGTGGTTTGGGTGAGATTGTTTTGAGTTAAGGGTTGCAACCCTTCAACCCATTCTTCACACCTATTCACATATATCCAGAAAGAGTAGAAGAATAATGAATCGAAATAGAACAAATAATAATCAGATGTAACCTTGATCGATTAGATCATCAATATCGACCCTTAGGGCCATCGATTTAGTCTAAGGAATATTTCGTTCATCAAATACCTTGGAGACATTGTGGGAGCCAAAATTTGCACTGTCGATTTTAGTAAAAGGAGGAAAGCAAAGAAAACCCTACTTTCCTTGAGGTTCCGATTCACAGCGAGAGCCAACAACAAGTGACAAAATAAAATGCAGAAAACATGAAAAAGACAAAAAAAACGAATTAAGAAAAGTTTGATCTTTATTTCGACTTCTCGTAAGAGCATAGAAATTGTTACAACAAATTATAAAAAAAGCTTCAGCAGCAAGAGCTGTAAGCGATTTTTCTAGTTCTAGCAACCTAAAACCTTAACCCTAGTATAGTCGCAGCTTATTAACAAAAAAAACAAAAATATAAGAAAAAGGTTTTGATTGATTTTGGACTAGACCGTATGAAAGGCTGCCTACGTACCCCCTTTGAGGATCAAGCCGACCATAGTTCAGTTAAAAAGTTTGAACAAGAGATCAAACTTCCTTTGCGAGTTCGTCAAGTAATCGAGTGCTAAACATAGAAAACCAAGCATGTCGAGAATGATGCCGAAGGTTCCTAAGTGCTAAGTTTTGTTCTGATAATTTATTGTTTCTCTGTCCCTCTCCCTTGCTTCTCGTAAATAGGTCTTCAAGGTCGGTCCTGTTTCCTTTTTTTCCCCTAATTCAAGTTTATCCTTCGGCGGAAATCTTCCTTATCTTCTAGATTTTCCATAATTATCTCGAAACTTGAATATTATCTTCTTTTCCATTTATTTTCTCCGGATATCCGGTCGACCGTCATTTTTGTTGGTATCATTCTCGTTTAAAACCGTAATTAGGCTTGTATCGCTTTTTAGACCCTTTTTGGTCGTTTTGCAATTTAAGTGATTCTTACAATTTCTTTCGGTGAAATCATCCTTCGTTTGTTTACACGATGCTGGTCCAAAAAATAATTGTATAGTCGAGATAGCATTGGTATTTAAGTTAATTGTTATCATTTTATACCACTGACTCGGAGTTTTAGGAGAAAAGAATTCTTTGCAATTTTTATCGTAAAACTTCAAACGGAAACTCCAATCAAGACGAAACAACCAAAATCCTATTCGAGTTTCAAAGGAGAGAGAGTGATGAAGAAGATATGGTGTAGTCGACCGTGGGCGACTAGACGTTTGTACGCATCTAGTCGCCCATGGGCGACTAGAATTGATAGTGCATGGGCAACTATACGTGGTGCGCGTCTAGTCACCCATGGGCGACTAGACTTCGTCATGGGTCTAATCGCCCATGGGGGACTAGACGGGCATCTAGACGAGGTGATGCGGTTGTTCCTTTGTTCGTACGCCTTGACTCGTTGGCCGAGACAAGACGGGTTGGTCGATGAGGAGTTTGAATACGACGATTTCTTGCGTTCTTTTTACTCGAAAGAGAGATAACGTTTTGGTGGTTACTTTTAGACATTGGTTCTGTCGTGAACGTTTTTTACTGCAACAACGGAAGACTGTTTCGTAAAAATCGTCATTCTTGCAAAAACCTTCTGCATGAACGTTTTTCTAATCATTTCATCTTTGGATAAAATTATTTTATTTCTTTCTCAGGATGAAATATACAAAGGTTGTTCTTCTACCCTTATGCAAATAGGTTGGATTATATTCCACTTACTTAGAAGATCGATCTTGTATGCATTGTTACCAAGGCGCTTCAAGACTTTGAATGGACTCTTAGCTTTGGACATCAGTTTTGAATTCCTTTCATTAGGAAAACAATCCTTCTTTAAGTGAATCCACACTAAATCCCCTGGTTCAAGCACCATATATCTTCGTCCTTGTTCTTGTACTTCTCGTACAACTTGGTGCATCTCTTAATGTTTCTCTGAACCTGCTCATGCAAAGATTTAATAAATTCGGCCTTCTCCTTTCCGTCAAGGTTAGTTTGTTCCTTTAAAGGTAAAGCAAGCAGATCCAAAGGTGAAAATGGATTAAACCTATAAACAACTTGAAACGGAGAGAAACTAGTAGTTGAATGCAGCGCACGGTTGTAAGAAAATTCAACATGAGGCAAAAAAATCTTCCCAACTCTTAATATTTCTCTTAATAACAGCACACAATAGGGTTGATAAGGTCTTGTTCACATTCTCATTTTGCCCATCAGTTTGAGGATGACAAGTCGTAGAGAATAGCAACTTAGTTCCTAGTTTACCCCATAGAGTCTTCCAAAAAATGGCTAAGAAACTTAGTATCTCTATCCGACACAATAATCCTAGGCATCCCATGAAACCTAACAACTTCCCTAACGAACAAATCAGCTATCATGGATGTATCATCAACTTTATGAAAGGGTATGAAGTGTGCCATCTTAGAGAACTTATCAACCACTACAAAGATGCAATCTCGACCTTTTCTAGTTCTAGGCTAACCTAACACAAAATCCAATGAGACATCGATCCATGGTTCAGTGGAAATAGGTAGACGAGTATACAAACCTATGGGTTTCACCCGGGACTTGGCTTGTTTGCACGTGACACATCTACCATAAACTCGCTCCACATCTTGTTTCATCTTAGGCAAGAAGAAATGATCCTTTATGTCCCCTAGATTCTTGCCGTTACCAAAGTGTCCCATTAGACAACCACCATGTTCTTTCTAGGCAAACAACTCCCTTAGAGAGCAAGCAGGCACACACAACTGATTCTCATAGAAAAGAAACCCATCCAACTGATAAAACTTTTTGTGTGCCTTCTTGCTAGTCTCTCTCTATAGACTTCTTGAAAGTCCGGGTCCTCTTGATAATACATCTTGACCTGATCAAACCTGAGAAATCTTGTCTCCACGAGCGAAAGCAAAGCATGTCTTTTTGTAGAGCATCGGCAACAACATTCTATTTGCCTTGCTTGTATCGGATCACAAAAGGAAGGTTTCAATAAATTAAACCTACCTTACGTGTCTCTTGTTAAGCTTATGTTTCCCCTTCAAGTGCTTGAGAGATTCGTGATCAGTATGAATCAAAAATTCCTTTGGCCATAGATCGTGTTGCCAAGTCTGAAGAGCTGTGACCAATGCATAATTCTCCGTATAATATATTGGATTGTTCAATGTGGCTCCTCCAAGCTTCTCATTGAGCTAGGCTATAGGCCTTTTTTCTTGCATCTGAACAGCCCCATTTCTCACCCCTGAAACGTCACACTCAATCTCAAAGGTCATGCAGAAGTTTGGTAACACAAGTAATGGCGCATTAGTCAGCCTTTCCTTTAGCAACTGAAAATCCTCTTAGTGAACTTCACCCCATACGAACCCTACACTTTTCTTGATCACCTCATTCATTGGTGCAGAAATCGAATTAATGTCCTTGACAAACCTTGTATAGCATCCAGCAAGACCTGGAAGCTACGGACCTCTCCAGTTGTCTTAGGTGCCGACAAATCCTTGATGGCTTTCATCTTCTCACCATCCACTTGTACGCTTTTGAGGTAACCACAAAGCCCAAGAAGACTAGACTTTCAGTTCCGAAAAACACTCCTTTCTAACTACATCTAGTTTAATACTTCTGATTTAGGGTACCAAGTCAACGCAAAGTCAATGAATTGGGATCTACCAAAACTTGGAGTAGTATGCTATTAGGACATGTAAATGAAGGTTCGGTTGAGGAATTTTGAAGAATGGTCGAGTAAAAACAAGAATCGGTCGAGGAGATAGAACCTGAGCTATGATATGGTCGAGGTCGAGCATGGAGAATTTTCCAAGTCATCAATTTAAGTAATATTCAGTCTCAATCACCATTATGTTTTGGTAGAAGACTTTTGGTCGAATCAGAATCAGGTTGGTACGAGCCAGAATTGGAGATGGTTGGTAGAAGTTTCAGAGATGGTCTATGTAGAGGATTGGTAACGGTCGAAAGGCATAGAAGACTATTATGATTCCAGGAGTTTGAGAATAAATCTAGGAACATTATTTAAGTTATTTTAAGACATTATAAGTAGTTTGGTCAAGGCAAAACCAGTATGGTTCATAGGAAGACTGTTTTGGCTAATATGGTCAAAACGGGCTAATTGGGTGAAACGAAAAGCCAGATGAATATGTGCAAGCATGGGATTTGGATTAAATGGAGTGTCTCAGAAATATTATGTACTAAATATGAAGATAAACTCAGGAGGATAAATTCAACAAAAGTCAAAGAAAAGTAACCAGTCCAGATTGCGCCACATGGAACCGTATGATCTAACAATTGAGTTCTAGCCACGTGGAGGAGCCAATTTATTTTAATCCTGGGAAATATGTGTATCAAATCAAGGGTTTTCATAGTGAATAAATGAAGTGAAAAAGGTGAAAGGGTAGCTTGGAAATATCAAGAATCTTTTTGTCCCCAAAATGGGAGCATTCCATCAAGGAGGGTAAAAGGCTGAATATGGGCATTCAGCATACACCACACGACACCTAAGCTTTATTTAGGAATCATATGTATTTTTGGTCTAGGCTGGATCATTAAACAAATGGGATAAGATAGTTGAGTTGCTCATTTACCAAAATAAGCCAAAACTGCCATTTTGCCCAAGGAAGAAAACGTGATGGAAACATGTCAGGAAAGAAGACGGGCATGCATAGTTTAATTCCCCACATGTTAAGGTATACAATGAGAAGGATGGGTGAGCCTAGGTCGTAGATTTACCACATGTTGAGTAAAGGATTCGTTTTGAAGCTAAAAAGTGAGTATTTTGCAAAGTGACTTAGGGAGTAAGTTTGGAGTTGAAATTTCGTACACATAATGTAGTCAGGAAGGTGGTTTTCTTCTATAAGATGGGACGTAAGTGAGTGGAATATCATAATTTTTCAGTATTGCATGCAAATGGAATATTTTAAGGTGACACATGGATGGACGCTTGTCACGGAGGTTATAGGCATTTCATGGCTATAAATATGACCCGTATGTGATAATTGAAGATTTTAGAACCCGCATAGTTTTTTTTTCTAAGTGTATTAGATGAGTGTTAGGAGGCTGGAAAATGGCTAATACTTAGACTATGATCTGTGGTATTGTGTTAGAAAGGGTGGTAAGGTTTTGAATTCACGTTTTGAAAGTGTTTTATAATCTTAAGCCTTTAGCCCTCCTAAACCAATTTTTGTGTAAACTAGGTTCTAAGCAAGTAGAAGAGTGTTTTGGCTGAGAGTGTGGCCTATCTCCCTTGTCTGAAGACCTCGGTGGGTTTCAGGTATGTTTTTTGTGTGTGCTAACCGTGTGTGTTGCAGGAGAAGAGCTTAGACAAGGCAGGTCCATAAACTAAACTGAGAAGTGGTTTGTGTGTGAACCGCATGGGTGTGTGGTAGACACAATGCGTATGTTTGTTTGTGTGATTGTGTGTTACTGATTGGGTGATTGTGTTTCTATGATTGATAGCATGCTTGTTTAAGTTGTTGTTTGCATGCTTGTCTAGATAGTAGTTAAACCGCATGCTTGTGTAGAATTGTTATAGCATGTTTATCTAGACTTGATTGAGAATAGCATGCTGACAGCGTGTAGGTTAAGGTTTTTTTGAAGAAGGAAATCTATCACATTAACCCTACGAACTACACTTCCCAAGAGGGGTCTAATTCTAGTACTTAGGGATCAAATCCACAGAGAGCGAGGGCACACAATAGATTTTTGTATTATTAATAGCTAACCTAGGAAAGCTATAAATAGGAAGATTATTGTAAGTTTTCCGCAATGGAAATTGTCTAAATAAATAAAGTTGATTCAAATATGGAAAATGATAGATCTAAGGTTTCAGGCAAGTGAATTACAATGGATAGGATGCAGAAAATTATTAATATGCGTGGACATTAATTAACTAGTATGACCACTTCTTGTTCCAAGTCTCGTATGCGAACAAAGTAGATCATCGATCAAATGCTAAGGCCGAGTGCCGATCGACTCTATCAAACAAGAAGTTAGTCCGCTAGGTTAATTAAACCAGCTCTCGCATGTTGCTAAAAACCTAGCTCAATGGAATCAATTTTGGCACATAACCTACTCGCGTAGTGTCCTAAGTTCAGGTTTCTAGTTAGCTACTCTAGAACGCAAGCATTAAACACAATTCCAAAGATTGATATTTCTTCACCCTAGCAATCCTATGGGGCTAATTCATAAATATCATTATAAATCCTAACTCTAACAGGAGAACTACTCAAACATAATCATAGAAAGCATGATATACTGAATAATATAATGCACAGAATAAATAATGGTGTTCCACAACAAATCTTTGAAGGACTTCAAATATTCTCCCTTAATCTACTAAGAAAACTAAAAGTTGTAAATACTACTTTGTGTAATATGTTTTTGTCTGCCTAAAAATGGCAAAACCTTTATGTAACAACCCACCCGTGGGACCCAGATGACGCTGCAGCTCATCGACCCTAACCCCTCCCTAGTGATACAACCTGCCCCAGAGGTCTTGGGTTTGAGTAACGCCAAGTGCACCAAAAATCTACATGTTAGCCGAGGCCCAGAGTGCATGTTGTATCAGAGGGGAGGGGGTTAGGGTCGATGCGCTGCAATGGCAGCTGGGTCCCACAGGGGAGGGGTATGATACGCCCTAAATTGAAGGATCACTCTAAGGTTGAAAGATTGGATAAGCCTTGAATTGAATGAGTTAGAAAGCACAAACGATCAAGGGACATGGATCGAATGGTTGAACAAGGGTTGTAGAAGACCCTTGATATTCCAACTCCTAAGCCCGAAGATATGACTCAATCTGATAACTTAGAAGCTAAGATGTTCGATTAAGAACAAAGGATTTAACAAGAATAAAAAGGAAAGGTTTTTGATTAAAAATGTTGAATGATTTTATTCATTACAAAGCAAGCCTTTATATAATAGGCTGAGGGTAAACGAAAGGCCTAACTTATTCTAGAAAATATAAAACTTATTAAACAAGGTATCCATGTTTTGTATCAAGCCCATTAGCTTCTCTCAATCTAGAACTTCATGGATCAAACCGATAAGGCCCATAAACATCCCATTAAGCCAAGCCATGATCAGTTGCCTAGTTGGTTCGTACCTGATTTTCATACCTTGGTCCATGATGCTGGTCATGGTCGCATCATCCCCTCCTCCATTAAAAGGATTTGTCCTCCAATCCGGACCTTCTAGGATGAATGAACCGACATGGTTTTGCTCAGTCATGGTGTTTCTACTATTCTTGTGCACACACGCCCCTTTTGCAGGCTCAAAGATGACGTGTTGTAGACCGTCTTAAGGCCTCAGTAGCTTCACTAGGTCGTACTCTTTGAAACAAATGATTGAACCAGTTTATCACTTGATAAAGAACCGAGAATATCACCTGAATCATAAGCGGTTATGAGATCTTTTTCATGATGAGCTTCTGATCCATTATAAACCACATCTTCATACTCGTCATAGATGGGATCTCCATAGATCTCTCGATATATCTCATGGTTCACTTCTCTCTCAACAAAAGGCTTTCATCCATGATAGGATATATGCTAATACTTACCATGACATCCAGAATCATCTTTGGTTAAGAAACCAAAGGAACGCAGCTCTGATACCACATGATATGCCCCAAACTGAAGGATCACTCTAAGGTTGAAGGATTGGATAAGCCTTGCACTGTATGAGCTAGAAAGCACAAACGATCAAGGGACATGGATCGAATGGTTGAACAAGGGCTGTAGAGGACCCTTGATATTCTAACTCCTAAGCCCGAAGATATGAATAACTCTGTCGACTTAGAAGTTACGATGTTCGATTAAGAACAAAGGATTCAACAAGAATAAAAAAGAAAGGTTATTGATTAAAAATGTTGAATGATTTTATTCATTACAAATCAAGCCTTTATATAATAGGCTGAGTGTAGACAAAAGGTCTAACATAATCTAGAAAATATAAAACTTAATAAACATGAATACTTGACTAAAGACTTTCACTTGACTAGAAAGTTGGAAGGTTGCGAATGAATGACTCTTCGGCTGGTTGAGTCTTTTCGCATGGTAGACGGTCGAATAATTACCGTCAGATTGATATATTATTCGACCATTAAATGTAGATTCTTGTTGAGTCATTCTTGAACAATTACAAACACTGATTTCTTAATTAGTACAAGACCTCCATGTTTTGTATCAAGCCCATTAGATTCTCTCGGTCTAGAACTTCATGGATCAAACCGATAAAGCCAAGCCCATAAACAGCCAATAATGCCAAGCTATGATCAGTTACCTAGCTGGTTCGTACCTGATTTTCATACTTTGGTCCATGATGCTGGTCATGGTCGCATCATGTGGGGGGGGGTTGTTATAATAAAAGTCAACTCAGCTGGCACTGCAGCCATCGACCCTAACCCCTCCCCTGTGATACAACATGCCCTTTGGGGCCTCGGCTCACAGGTAGGTTATGGGTGCACTTGGCGTTACTCAAACTCCAGACCTCACCCTTTAAAAACTCTCCCACAGACAAACTGTCACCAATTGATTTGCTATTATTGTTAAAACCCGTCCAGTGGGACCCAGCTGGTACTGCAGCGCATCGACCCTAATCCCTCACCGTGGGAGGAAATGACTCCACATACACCGGTAGGTTATTGGTGCGCTTGGCGTTACTCGAACCCAAGACCTCAACCTTAAACAACTCTCCACAAGACAAGCTGTCACCAATTGATCTGCATCTCAACTGGTGACAACTTGTCTTGTGGAGAGTTTTTAAAGGGTGAGGTTTTGGGTTCGAGTAACGCCAATTGTACCAATAACCTACCGGTGTAAGTGGAGTCGTTTCCTCCCACGGTGAGGGGTTAGGGTCGATGCGCTGCAGTGCCAGCTAGGTCCCATTGGGCGGATTGTTACAATAAACATCTCGAGTTGTAATATATGAAAAATGATTAAGAGAATTGATTTGGCTACCTATGTCACCAAAATAGACTTACCTTTTCCATCACACATCCGTTTAGAACTCCAGGCCTAGGTGTGCTTGTCCTGAAGTAGTGAAAGGATGGATGACCTATCGGGAAGTGATTCGCGATACCGTGTGAAAGAGGCCAAAATACGGGAAAATGTCAGGTGGTGATTGCAGGGTTAGTAAACAATGAATTCGTGCCTTGGAAAAATTTACGCACCAATCTTTGGAACGGGATGGGGCCCACGCAGGGGCGAAGCCAGACATTTTTTCAACTGGGTGCAAGTAATTAGTATAAATTGAATAGTTGAAATATATAGTGATAGAAGTTAAAATTGGGGGTCTCGAACCCAAATTCCTCAAAAATTGTGGGTGCACCTTAACCAAAAAAACCACTTTCACCTAGTATGTTCAATGTAAAAATTTCAGTTTCTAAATAATAACGGGTGCACGTGCACCCATACCTTTTAACCTAGCTTCGCCCCTGGGCCCACGGGCCGTGTAAGCGGGCGTGGGTGACCCATTAGCCGTGGCCGGTCGGGGCATTGCAAGTGCTATCAAAGCTGGTTAGCTATCTCGGTTCTGACTTGTGAGGCGTCTTGAGACCCTTTGTGGAGCACAACGAGGACGTTGTGTTCTTTTAGAGGGGGTGAATTGTAACATCCCGACTTGTGGTATATGAAAAAGGCTTACCTTTGGTTACATATGTCACCAAAGTTGACTTACCTTTTCCGTCAAACATCCATTTAGAACTTCAGGGCTAAGCATGCTTGGGCTGGAGTAGTGAAAGGATGAGTGACCTATCGGGAAGTGATTCGCGATACCGTGTGAGTGAGGCCAAAACACGGGAAAAGGTCAGGTGGTGATTGCATGGCCAATAAACAATGATTTCGAGCCTTGAAAAAAATTTATGCACCGATCGTTGGAATGGAATGGGGCCCACAGGCCGAGAGACCGGGTGTGGGTGGCCCATTATTTGTTGGCAGTCGGGGGTTACACTTTTAAAACTAGGTCAAAACTCATTCCTAGGCATTCTCGTAATTTGTCTTAACTTTGGATTTAAGTCGGTCAACACTTCTGCGAGTAGGCCGTTGATCGACAGAAAAGATGCTCTGTCGATCGATGGTCTTGCTTGACTTCGACTCGAACTTAGCTGATCGTGAACAACTACTATATATCTCATATAAATTCTCTAACAGCTCCATTATCTCCATAATTCTCCAAAATGTACCTTGACTTGAAAGGACTCTAAAACACAGTCTTGACACACATTGTAGACTCAAAATAAGGTCCAAATGATGGTCTAAAACTGGTAAATACCAATTTTTATCAAATCCCCCAGATGTAACCTATTGCTTGTCCTCAAGTAAGACAAAAGTAGCCTGTGAAAGAGGTTTGAAAAGCGGGGACTCACATAATACATAAGCATTAACTTTCACCCCTACTATATCGCAACCACATCGAATAATGCTTATCAAAGAGAAACATTATATGTCGTATCATACTATTGCAACCAAATCCATTCTACCCGCAATTCAACAAATACTAATTTGACTCACCCCTCTATTGATCTCATTTATTTGGATAAAAAAATAAAGTGCAGGCTTTACCTTGGGAGTATCGATCAAAGGACACATGGACTCAACTACTCCACCTCCATGTATAGGTTTAAAGTCTTTCCTGGTCTCTTTCTTCCCTCTTCTCTCTCTGAATCTTTTTGGATCTTAAACTCAATGGACAATGATGCTGATACAGTCCATCTTGCCATCTCATTTTCAATTTTTCTTTGAACAAAGTTGTAGGCGAATAGTGGGGTCATCTGTAATGTACATACCCCTCACTTCCAACAATGTGTGATCGTTCATTTGAATTAGAATAGTGGGGTCATTGTTAATGTACATATCCCTCTACATCTCAGGAAATAATCTTAATCTTTTCTCATATAAATCCAGGAGAGAGAGAGAGAGAAAGAGAGAGAGAGAGAAGGGAAAAAAGAAATACACAGCTTAGTACCTTACAAACTTGCAGAAGGAATCTGATCTGATGTATACCAAGCCCCAAATCAAGCAAGGTAGTCAGTATTATGTTGGAGATCAGCTTTGGTTCCTTCAAACTTTCTTAGTAAGTGTGATCTAATGTCAAGATGATCCACTTTGTCATCTCTAGTAATCTCTGCAATCAACATGTCTAAGAATGGTGCTATAGTGTGGTTAGTCAATAAATATGTTATGATCATAATCCCCTTCTTGACTTTATAACAATTATTTGAAAAACTTAATAAATAAAAGCTCAAAATAGATAAAAGCATCAGTGAACCTCCCCCAGACCTAAATAACATTGTCCCCAGTGATATCCCGTCGGGTTTGGTTAATAAAAACTAAAGCATACGTAAAAGGGTAGAGGGAAGTCAATGTTACCAAACTCCGTAAAGAGTGTCGATCGATTGTTAGGGTTGAATGTTGAACGATGGTAAACTATCCAAGCCGTTGACCGTTGGTGAGGTGTTGGTGTCGACCGATAGTTGTTTTGAACTTTTCTACTCCTTCTTTGAAAATCTAAAGTAATTAAGAAGAAAACATAATTAATAACTAAATAACTAAAAATAAAACTTACAAAACAGTTATTTTTCCTCCCACTCAGCACTTGGTTATAGTCTTAAGCACGACGTTTGGACTTTTGTACTAAGAAGGTGGTTCATCAAACCAATGTGGAAAGCAAATATCCACATACTCTCTGCTCATCTCAAACCATGCACTGATGAAGCCTCTCGCAGCGTCATCTGCTCTGGTTCTCTGGTTGTTCATCCTTCTCTGAGCAATCACCATTCTGCCAATCCTTTCTTCAAGTGCTTGAATGCATCCCATCAACATGTTAAGCCTCACATTTGTGGGCTCGGAAATATCTTCCCAACTCTTGTAGATACTATCCATCATCAAGTCTTGAGAAAGGTAAACTCCATCAAGCTTGTCTTGTAATAACTCCTCTGTTACCAGCCTCTACCTAAATGCTGCTTGATGATTGTCAATCGATAGCCAAGTGTTTCCGTCGGTTGACGATGAACTTACTGCCCCAATCAATGTTTTTTTTCTGAAGAGATTCATGAGTAGTTTTCCATAGCCAGTATGTGTGCGATATCTTCCTTGGACACATTGAAAATCCTTCCATCCATTGCTCGTGCATATCCATCTGGGTCCCTCATAATTTCAAACTCATCTGGAGATAACCATAATTGTCATTGTATCCAACCAGATTGTCTTAGATCGATGGTATTGAATCACCGTCGATCGTTTTTGCATTGTAGGTTCAATAGGATCCTCTGAAATTTCTAGCCTCTTCTAGTGCAAAAGCATGGTACTCGACTGCTTCTTCTTCAAAGTAGAAAGCATTTTGTTCTGGGTTATTGTTTTCTGGTGTCATCTCACGGTATTACTGCCCAATTTAGACTATGTCTTCTTGACTATCTTCGTCGTTCTGATATGTGGCATAACCGTTGACCGATGTTAGAGGTTGAGTAATTATTGCTGCTGAAGGGTGGGATTCGTGCAGGTTCTGGGTGTAGCCGCCGTCGACCAATACCAAGGGTTGGGTGTCGATTGACGTTGTGTCCACAAGCTGGTCATCTTGATCGTAATTGCAGAAGCATGTAGCAATCAAGCTTGGACTATCACCCAATTATATCATAGTAGCTTTGTTCCTGACTTTAACAGGTTCATAAAAGTTGCTTGGACCAATCAAGGATATATACATCCTGTTTGTCTTCATGTTGCAGATAGCTCCCACTGTGGCCATGAATTCTCTCCCAAAGAGTAAGGAAGAGTTCCAGTGAATCTTTACATCCATCACATGGAAGTTTATTGGGATTAAGGCGTTGCAAATCTGCACTGGGACGTCTCTGGCTATCCCTCCTGAATTCACTTTGGAGCAATCCACAAAGGTGAATAAATCACTAGAAGGATCCACTTTCAGGCTTAGCTTCTCAGCCATAACTCTGGCATGATGATAACTGCTGATCCATTATTGCAGACGGCATTGGGATACTCTTGACCTTTGACAAAACATGGAATCACAATTTCCCAGGGTAACTTTTCTTCTTGAGAGTAGTACTCTGCTTCAGCTTCTCTCTGAGGTCATTGAACATGCGCTCTATGTCCTTTTCTGTTTCCTTGGATTCCCTGAAAAACATCACAATCTATGAGTATAGTATGCTTCATCAAATTGAATATCTAAAGGAATTTTAAAAACTCTTTTGGCAAAGCCATCCCTATCTTTGTCAGTTGCTTATCTACGAAGATGTTTAGGAATCTTCTGCTTCCTTCTAGGGTGCCTTTTTGTTGTCTTATCAACTCTCATTGGCTCAGGTGTATCGGCATTCTGTTCTTGAGTCTTCATACTCGAAGGTCTGACATATAGGCTGGCATTCAGACTTGGTAAATGAATAGGCCATCTTATATGTCAAACGAATAGGCCATCTTCTTCTTCTTCTTCTTGAGGAATTTCTAAGCATTATCCAGCTTTGCTTTAACTTCATCTATCTGCTCCTTTCTCAAAGATGGAGCTGATTTCTTCCTCTCATAGTCGGTATTCTAGGTGTTATTGCTAGAAGCCAAGTTCTCAGTAAGCCTAGTTGCTTCTTCTGGACTCCTAGTGATGAACTTTCCTTCACTAGCTGTGTCTAAAGCCATATGGTATTGTAGATCAATACCTCTGAAGAAAGTGCTAAGCAGCTGCACCTCGTTAAAACTGTGGTGTTGCCAGTCTCTTTGGTAGGACTTGAATCTGAACCAAGAGCTTCTGAATGATTCTCTAGGTTCATGTTTGAATGTAGCGATTCTGCTTCTCAAGTCCTTTGCCCATGCATTATCAAAGAAATTCCGCAGGAATGCATTCTCGATGTCTGTTCGGGATGTCAGAGATCATGGTGGAGGTTGTTTAACCAATGCGAAGCCTCTCCAGCAAGTGAGTACTTGAATAGCTTACAAAATAGATAATCCTCATGGACTCCATTGGCTTTAATAGCAAATACTATATCCTCAAACCGCTCTAGATGATCCATCGGGTGCTCATGTCGCAATCCATGGTAGGGTGTCTTCGCAACAAGAGCGAAGAAGGATGTTTTGATCTGAAAGTCATTTCTCTGGAAAGCTGGAGGACGAATATCGGATTTTTTAGCATAGACCTGGTCTGAACGATTTTAATCTGCCAGTGTCCGTTCAGCGGCTTAGGCGGAAGCTTCAGGTCGAGCTACTGCATCGTCTGATTCTATCTCTGGTTTAGGGATTATAGCCCCCTGATCATCAATTCTTTGACCTGTTGCGTTACGCAGATGACCTTCAAGGTCATACAAGTCTCCTCTCTCATCTCGAACCACAACTAAAATTGCAACCATCTGAACTCGTGAACTAGCGTCGATCAATGCCGTATGGGTATTGTCGATTGATTCTTCTCGTGAAGGAGTGTCGATCGGCGGTTGAGTGCTACTGTCGAACGATGCTTGTTGTATATGTTTGCCAATGGCACGTTCGATTGCAACGGGATCTGAAAAGAGTATTTCCTTATTTTTTTTGCTTCTGGTACTACTGGGCATGCACCTGAAAGGCAAGAAAAAGAAATTGTTAGTAACTTGAAGTAAAGAAAAAAAACCTAGACTAAACCCTAGAAAATAAATC
>CAJHQP010010830.1:0-17211 GCA_905132765.1 Moricandia arvensis
TCTTTACTCTTATTTTCGAATCACTCTCTCTCTCTCTTCTCTCTCTTGAGTTTTTTCACTCTCTCTTGTTCTTCACACTGTTCTTCATTTTCTTACAAACACCAGTGTAGAGATTATCAAACCATGATTGGAAATGGAGAATTCACTGAAATTTTTATGAAGAACAGAGTGAAGAAAACTCATGAATAGGAGAGAAAGAGTGTGTTTGATTCGAAAATGTTAAGAGAGAGAGTGAGAATAGTGTTTCTAGATGAGAGAGAATAGAGAGAATAGAGGAGTTTTCTGATTCCCTATCTTCAACTGAATAACTTACAACCACATAAATAAGCAAGGCAAGACAAGAAAGAAAAGAGTAAAATAATGTGGTCTGCCCAACTTGCCCAACCAGGAGCAATGTAGTTGAGGCATGTAGTCGACTATATCACAGTGTAGTTGAGGCATGTAGTCGACTATATCACAGGACTATGTAAATGATCCTTATTCAGATCTCTTCTTATTCATGTACTCACTTATTTCAACACTCCCCCTCAAGCTTGACCATGTGGAACAAGTCAAGCTTGGAATGCCATGAGATCTTCCTCATTAAAAACCTTACCAAAAAAAACCCTCCTTAGGGATAAAACCTTGATAAGGAAAAGAGTAAAGACCTCATGACGAGGGGATCAGTTGTTTGGAGTAAGATCAATGAGTCCCAACCTTGAAAGGATGGACTCCATTGTCTTTAATCTCGCAGCCTTGGTGAACACATCCGCAAATTGATCCTCGCTCCTTGTATAGCAGGGCAATGTCACTCCTGAGACAATCATCTGCCTCACCTTATGGCAATCAACTTCTATGTGCTTTGTTCTCTCATGGAAGACTGAGTTAGATGCAATGTGAATTGCTGCTTGATGATCACAATGCATTGTCATAGGAGTGGTCTGTTCAATCTCCAGATGCTTGAGAATACCTTTGATCCATACCAGCTCGTTTGTCAGCTTCAACATAGCTCTATACTCCGCCTCAGCACTTGAGCAGGAGATAACCTTTTGCTTCTTACTCTTCCAAGTAACCAGGTTTCCTCCAATGAATGTACAATACCCAGTAGTTGATTTCCTATCCACTCTATCTCCTGTCCAATCAGCATCACAATACCCAACTACTTCTGTACTGCTATTACATCCCATCCAAACTCCTTGTCCAGGAGTTCCACTCAAGTACCTCAGTATCCTATCAACCATTTTCCAGTGATGGACCTTTGGAGCCTCCATATGCTGACTTACTTGATTCACTGCAAAGCTTATATCTGGTCTTGTGATAGTCAAGTATATCAGTTTTCCAACCATCTTCCTGTATAGCTTAGCACCCTCAAACAATTGGTTCTCTTCAATCTCCCCTCAAGTAGGACCTTATACCCCTCTTCAAGAGGTGCCTTGGCTATCTTTCCTCCAAGTACATCAGTCTCTTTCAACATATCCATCGTATAATTTCTTTGAGACATAAACAAACCCTCCTTAGATCTGCATATCTCAATCCCCAAGAAATACTTCATCTCTCCCAAATCTTTGATATCAAAAACTGACTTGAGAAACTCCTTAGTCGCTTTAATCCCAGCCTTATCACTTCCTGTGATGATCAAATCATCCACGTACACCAATATCACAATGATCCCTGATGGAGTAGTCAGGGTGAAGAGAGTATGATCCAGCTCAGACTTCCTGAAACCTCTCCCATTTAGAGTTGTACTCAGTTTCCTATACCAGACTCTAGGTGACTGCTTTAATCCATATATTGCTTTCTTTAATCTCAACACATTCCCTGGCTTAACTAGATGCTCAAGACCAGGGGGCGGAAGCATATAAACCTCATCTTCAAGCTCACCTTGCAAGAAAGCATTCTTCACATCCATCTGCCAAAGGTCCCACTCTAGGTTTGTAGCAATAGACAATATAATGCGGACTGTGTGAAGCTTCGCTACAGGGGCAAACGTGTCAATGTAATCTTCCCCATAAGTCTGTGTAAATCCTCTTGCTACCAACCTGGTCTTCTTCCTATCAATCTGACCATTTGCAAGGTATTTGATTGTGAAGATCCATCTACTAGTCACAGCCTTCTTCCCCTTAGGTAGTTCACTCTCATACCATGTGTCGTTTCTGATCATTGCATCCCTTTCATTACCCACTGACTCTCTCCATTCTTTATCCTTCATGGCTTCTTCATAGGATTTTGGAACCTCATTCTCATCGAAGTTACACATAAACACCCTGTGTTCATCTGGATACTCAGCAAAGGAACACACGACTTGAGAAGGATGCTTCACAGCCTGGGCATTGTAGTACACTCTCGTGTTTACCCAGTTGGAAGAGTCTTTCTTAACCCTTGTGCTCCTCCGCAAAGGCTGATCCTCTTCGTGAACTTCTGGAGGTATAGTTTGAACCTCTGGAGGTGTCTCAGTTACCTCCTCTCCACACGACTGATCCAAATTCTCAGTCTCATGTGTCACCTCTTGATCATGATGACCTAAATCCTCTTGGTGCTGCTCCTGTACTTCTGATTCAGACTCTTCCCCCTTCATGATCAAGGGGAATTGTTCTTTCAGCTTCTCTAGCTTGATTAGATGGGGAAGTGCTCTTTCTTATCCGTTCATCTTGGAACATGTTTATCCCAAGCTTCTCCAATAAGATCCTCAGATTCAATGCCTTATCCTCTGGTTCTTTAGGCATGTCTTCTAAGTCTTCCCATTTCTTCTCCTCATAATATCCCTTTGACTCCATGAACTTCACATCCTGGATACCAATACTCTCCTTGTCGCTGGATCATAGCACTTGTACCCCTTTTGAGTTACTGAGTAACCAATAAACATTGCTTTAGTACTCTTTGCATCCAGCTTGTTTCTCCGCTCTCCAGGGACCAAGACATAGCATAGACATCCAAATACTCTCAGATGCTCTATGTATGGTTTGGTTTTGTTCAGAACTTCATATGGAGATAGGTCCTTCAATATCTTGGTTGGAATCCGGTTAATGAGATAGCATGCAGTCTGAACTGCATCACTCCAGAACCGCCTAGGGACATTAGCATGGTACATCATGGATCTAGCAACCTCCATCAGATGCCTGTTCTTCCTCTCAGCAACTCCATTCTGCTGTGGTGTGTAAGGACAACTCGTCTGATGCACTATCCCATGCTTGGCCAAGTGATTCTTGAAGGCATGACTCGTGTATTCTCCACCATTGTCTGACCTTAGTACCTTCACAGTAGCATTGTAATGATTAGTAACATATGCTTGGAAGTTTACAAAGACATCTAACACTCTGTCCTTAGATGGAAGCAATGTGATCCAAGTATACTTAGACTTCTCATCAATAAAACTCACAAAATACTTCTGATTGTCTCTTGACACACATGGAGATGTCCACACATCAGAGTGTACTAGATCAAAGCAGTTCTCATATATAGTGTCTGATGTTGGGAAAACAGTCCTACAATGCTTTCCTAAGATGCAAGCTTCACACTCCAAATGATTGAATGATAAAGTAGGTAAGATCAGTTCAATTGCACGAGTATGAGGATGACCCAATCTAGCATGCCAGATAGTGCTATCAATCCTATCAGTGGCACTACTTAAGCAAATAGAGTCAAAGGGTTTAGAGGGTTTATTCGTTTGGATATGGTAAAGCTCATTCCTGCTGTCTCCTCGGCCAGTGACTTGTCCAGACTCCAAGTCTTGAAATTCAACTTCATTTGGCCTGAATACAACTTGGCAATTAAGATCCACAGTTGCTCTCTTCACAGATATCAGATTGGAAGTGAACCGAGGTAGGTAGAAAGCAGCTGAATCCTTTTCAAACAGCTTCAGATTGCCTATCCCCTCTATTGGAATCTGATCACCATTAGCTATCCTGACAGTTCCTGTAGTGGATTTAATGTCACTCATCAAGCTCCTATCACTGATCATGTGATGCGTTGCTCCAGAGTCAATGATGATAGGCTTAGTGATCTCTTCATTAGCATTGGACTGTCTGCTGCGCTTCTTGGCAGTGACCAAGGCTTGAATCTCCTTTATGTATCTTTCCCATTCCTTCCTGGTAACAAAACCATCAGCTCCTGTTGTCTCCTGATGTCTCATATCTACTTTCTCCTCCACTGAGCTACCCATGTAGGCAGAGTAAGAGCACTCTCCTCTAATCATTTGTTGCACAGCTTTCTTGGCCATTTTGGCCTCCATATCTTCTTCTAACTGACCAGCCTTTCTACTCTTCCTTTGAGTCTTTTTCCTTCTGATCCAAGTCATGGAAAGTCTCCTCAGCCTTCCCTTTTTCCATCTTGCACCATTCCAAATCAAAGTTTGTTTCTTGTTCTTCTTACACATCTCATGTGTATTCTGAACAATCTTCTGGAGTTCTTCCTTTCTTCTTCTCAGATTGGATATACTCCTATAAGCTGTTACAATCTCACCCCTTGTATTGATTTCTCAAACAGCTCTTTCTTCATACTTCAGACTCCATGCCTGACCTTCCTTTTTAGCCATTTCTCTTAAAGGTTTCTCCTTTACATGACTTCTCCACAGCATACAGCTTCCCAAAGCTGCCTTTGCCCATCTGGACCAGATCCAGATTCCACCATTGAGATTGGTTGTCTTCATCAGAAATTCTTGACCAAACCCAGAAAGCCAAACGCACTCAAGAACACCAAGAACTCTCAAGAGAGATGATGAGGACATTCAACCAGAGCTTGAACCAGACCTAACTGAACCTGATATCCAAGACATGATCAGCAAGATAACTAAGACAGAGACGGTTCAAGAAGTGCCAGTACCAACTGTATACAAGGGAGCTATAACCAGACAAAGAGCTAAGATACTTCAACATAAGTTTAATGAGAGCATGATACTTGCTTCTGATCTTGAAAAGGTTAACACCACTAAAGAAGCTACTGATGATAGCACCAAGATGGATGCCCTAAAGATGGGAGAGCCAAGCTTGAAGGGTGATGGACCGGATGTACATACCAAAGCATCAAGAGGAGATCCCTGACCACTCATTCCGAACCACAGTCACAACAATCTGATGATCATTGCCATAGAAGACCAACTTGCCTAGCAAGACTCTTGGACTGATCAAGTAACTAGGCCAAGCTCCTTGTGTGTGCTCTTTTCCTTGCTCTTGGTTTTGTCCCAGTGGGTTTTACGGAGGAAGGTTTTTAACGAGGCCACAATCTGCTTCACATAATTCCTAGATGCTATTTCGGTCCAAGGTTATGACGAATTATGTCATTTTTTTATATTTCCTTTTTTTAAACTATAGTTTTTATTTCTTGACCTAATGGAGCCTGTTCCTTTAGTCATATTTATAGTTTTGCACGCCCCCTTTCTTTGGGCAGTCTTGAATAAACAGAAAACCTTTTCTTCGGAAACCCTAGAATTCTCTCTCTAGAATTCGCCTCCTTTCTCTCTGCCTTGTGAGACCAGTACCTCCACGGCCTAGAGAAACCTTGTGTTGCATCACGAGACCCTCCATTCCTCGTGTGGTGCACTTCAATCCATCAAGTTACTTCTATCCAGATTCTTTTGGTTGATTAGATCAATCCAAACGAGTCACCCCTTGTGCAGATCGGCTCCCTCTCTTGTACTAAAGATCATATAGCCTTTGATAGCTTAGGCTTGTATCATTTCTGGTATCAGAGCTGAAGTTCCTTCAGCATCAGGTCGTTTCTATCCCTATCTTTTTATTTTGCAATCGTTTGTTGTTTCATTTCTGTTTTGCATTCAGAAATCAAAAAAAAATCTATAAAATCGTTTGTTGTTGTTTCATCTAGTTTCTGTCTTGCATAATCTTAGAAAAAAGGCATAAGAGTTATTTGTTTCTTGCTGCCTCTAGTTTAGCTTCTCATAAAAACTACAAAACCCATAAAAAGAAATCGGTTTATCATTTGTTGCATTTAGTTGTTTCTGTTCAAATCAAAAAAAATATCATAAAAAGTGTGTTCATCCTGTTCTTCATGTTCCTGTCGAGTTTAGGTTGTCACTAGATCATTATTTTCGTTAAAAAATCAGAAAAAGTGTTAGTATTAAGTGCATATCCGGTTTTCCTTTTTGGTCGATACTATTTTCCTTTTTGGTCGATACTTTTTCCATTCTTGGTCGATACTGTCTCCTTTCCATTTATTTTGCTTGCAGACCACTCTTTTCTTTTTCTCTTCAGTTTTACGAATTTAAAAACTCAGAAAGACAAAAAAAAAGAAAACATTCTTTATTTCTATTCTTGTCTTTCCTTTTTCTCTTAACTCGAGCAGAAACTTAGGTCTTCTTTGTTTCTTGTTAGGTTAATCGACAGCAGCCATGGGAGAAGCAACTGAGCAAGTCGCCCTCATGCAGATGTTTGCAGCCTTGAGAGAAGACATGATGGCAATGCGCCAAGACTGTACGGACCGTACGGACCGTACGGACCAAACTTGACCCCAAACAATTTAGACTCGACCATTTGATCCTTGAAGATAAGTTTGAGGCTTGGGAAGGTTAGGGCACATCAAGTGACCCCAAAAAGACCAAGACGTGTAACCCAAGGCAACATCTAAACGTGTGAGGCAAGAAAGGTTTAGGAAAGGCAAAGACTTGCTATCCAAGGGAGGTTTAGGCGAGTAAGGAAGATGCTTAGGATATTCCATCAGCCAAAAGGAAGAGGAGAGGAAGTTTCCAGGAAAGTGCTGAGTAAAGGTGACTCTTTATGGATAAGGTTATCCACTTCCCATAAAGCAAAGGAAGAGCTTATGGATAACCTTATCCACTCGTCCAAAAGCAAAGGAAGAGCTCTCCTTGACAGCCTGTCTCAAGCATGTGAGCAATCTGGACCATGCAATTCAAAAGTGGCGCCTATACTCTTGCTGACTTCACATGCTTGGTCTAAACCTAATTGTAAACCTTATGCTTTCCCATTTCTCTATATATTCAGCTCATTGTCGATTGTAAACATTCAAGGGAGTAAGGGGGGAAAACCCCTCTCCACTTCCAGAAATAAAAGCTTGTAGTTCTTGGATCGAATCCTTCTTAAGTCTCTCTCTTTCTTAGTCTCTTTAATCTCTCTAAGTCTCTCATACTCTGTGATTCTGATTCAAGTTCATACAAGTAAACCAGAACCCTTTCTCTTCATCATCTCGTGTTCATCATTGCCTTAAAGGCTTGTTCATCACACACAAACCCAGATCCACATACTCTGGTGAAAATCCAACAGAAGCAACTGAGCAAGTCGCCCTCATGCAGATGTTTGCAGCCTTGAGAGAAGACATGATGGCAATGCGCCAAGACCTTGGAGACAGGCTAACTAGGGTCGGCAAAGACCAACAATGCAAGCTGTCCGGAATGTTGATAGGTTCCTCAACCCGAACCAAAGCAACAACAGGAGAGACGGTGTGCACATCAATGACAACCCGGAGACTAGTACACGGAACCAACAGGCTGATGAAGACACTAGCCAGCAACAAGTCCCGAATCCGAATCAAAGAGCAGGCCTTCAGCCAGATGACTATGGTGATGAGGAAGGAGAGGAGTTCATGCCCCCACCTAGAGTTCCACGCAGGCAAAACAGACCCCAAGGTTTTGAAGAAGAGGACTACTTACCCCCCTTTAGAGTCCCTCGCCAACAGAATCACAACCAAGGAAGGGAACACATCAAGATGGAAGCCCCAACCTTTGCTAGAAAGGTTGATCCTGAAGCTTACCTTGATTGGGAGAAGATGATGGATCATATCTTTAACTACTACAACCACCCTGGTCCCAAACGAGTTGCTCTAGCAGTAGCTCAACTCACGGACAATGCTCTTTCCTGGTGGGATAGATTGTGTTCAGATAGAAGGAGAAGTAATCTGAGACAATTAGACTCTTGGTTAGACATGAAGGACGCAATGAAGCAGAAATTTTGTTCCACAACACTTTCACCGAGATCTACAGAGGAAGTTCAGATCACTTAAGCAGCTCAGCAAGTCAGTGGAAGAGTACTATGAGGAGTTTGAGAAGCTGAGAAATCGCCTGGACCTTAATGAGAATGAAGAGGCTACTATGGCTCAGTTTATTGATGGACTACAAGATAGGATAAGCTGCAAGGTTGAGAGGCAGATTTACACTGATATGAGGGATCTCTTTCACCTAGCTGTCCAAGCAGAGCAACACATCAAGAAGAAGAGCTCCAAAAGCAAGTCTCAATCCACCTGGAACTCAAGCAACAGCAACTACAACAAACCAGTGGACAAGGGAAAAGGAATTGAAGGGGATAACAGACCTAAGACTCGTCCCACTGAACCCAACAGAGACACCAGAGCAGAACCAGGGAAGTATTGAGATGAAGAACCAAAGAGAAATAAAAGAGACAAAGAGAAGAAATGCTCTGGATACTTGAGGTGGAAGTTAGTCTGTACAGTCTTGCTCTACAAGGTATCTAACTTGACCTAACTTTCCTTGGGAGGAAAGTTAAGGAGATATTTCGTGTACTCTGACTAGAAGAAGGCAAGGAAACCTTTGGAGCTTTGTTAGACCAGTTTGAATTCAAATGGAGAGAGTCACATGTCTCTCTAAGGAATATAGTTGTTCATGACCTGTCACTATCCATGTGGTCCAGAGTCATTATTTTATTGTTTCCTTTTGTTTCTTGTATTTCTATATAATGTAACATATCAGAATAAATGTAAGCAAGGAGAATAATCTCCCTTCTCTCTCTTAATCTCCAAATTCGTCACTCTCTCTCTCCTCTCTCTCTAAAGTGTGCAGAAACTAACTCTCTTGTTCTTACTCTGTTCTTCATTGTTCTTCACCCAAATCTCACATAAACTCAACTATTCTCCTCATATTTTCACAATTCTAACAGGAAGAACACTAACCCCCAGCGTTCCAGAGACATTACCTGCTTCAAGTGTAGAGGCCGAGGACATATGGCAAGAGAATACCCAAACCAGAGAGTCATGATTCTCACTGAAGATGGTGGATATGAGTCTCATGATGAAGATGATTCGTTGGTTCAAGAAGAACTTGGAGAGATTGAATATCCAGACGTGGGAGAGAGCTTGATGATCAGGCGTGTGCTTAATGTCCAGATGCAACCAGCTGAGACCATCCAAAGAGAAAACATATTCCACAGCTGATGTACCATCAGAGGCAAGGTATGTAATCTCATCATAGATGGTGGGTCTTGCACCAATGCTGCTAGTGCTTATATGGTAGATAAACTTGGATTAGAAAAGACTAAGCATCCGCATCCATATAGACTAAGATGGCTAGATGATAAGGTTGAGCTACAAGTTAAAGAACAAGTCAACATTCCATTTAGCATTGGTAAGTATCAAGATGCAGTAACATGTGATGTAGTACCTATGCAAGCAGGGCATGTACTGTTAGGTAGGCCATGGCAGTGGGATAGAGAAACTAAACATGATGGTAGGTCTAACATGTACACTTTCATGCATGATAAGCGCAAGGTTAGCTTAGCACCTCTCACACCAGCACAAGTTCATGAATTGCATTTACAAATGGCTAAAGAGAAAGAGAAATCTGTTAAGTCTAATTTTCTTATTAGGCCTAGTTATGTCAGGAAGGCTGCTGCTACTAAACACACAATGCTACTAATGATCTTTAAGGAGCTTTTGAGTGCAGGTTCTGATGAGGTTACACTTCATCCAGAGATTACTAGGCTTCTTGACAGGTTCAAAAATGTGTTTCCAGAGGAGATTCCAGCCGGTTTACCACCACTTAGAGGCATAGAACACCAAATAGATTTCATATCCGGAGCCCCTTTACCAAACAAACCAGCTTATAGGGTAAAACCTGAGGAAACCAAAGAGGTAGAGAGACAAGTTCAGGACCTATTAGACATAGGATATGTTAGGGAAAGCCTTAGTCCTTGTTATGTACCTGTCCTATTAGTACCAAAGAAGGATGGAACCTGGAGGATGTGTGTAGACTGCCGTGCCATAAACAACATCACCATTAAGTATAGGCACCCCATACCTCGCCTAGATGACATGCTAGATGAGCTAAGTGGAGCCACAATCTTCTCCAAAATAGACCTTAAGAGTGGTTACCATCAGGTGAGAATGAAAGAAGGTGATGAGTGGAAGACTGCTTTCTGAGATTTTGAGAGAATGAGAGTAGAGTAACCGAGAGAATGAGAGAAAGAGTGAAAGATTGAGAGATTAGAAGAGAGTTTACTCGATGTTCATGATGAACACGAGAGAGAGAGTAGAGAGAACAACAAGAGAAAGAAATGATTTGCTTGATTGATTATTCAGAGAGGAGTTACAAATATATAGGCAGAGCTTTAGGGTTACAACGGATACATAAAGCAATGGTTAAGGAGTGGGAGACGTGGCCGGTTAAGGGAAGAGGCGCGCCTGGTTTGAACGAGTGGCTGAGGGTGCGAGATGCTTTTGGCATCTTGACCAAATGCCTTCTCCTTTCCAGCCTTGGACAGGCTGTCTTGGTCAAGCTTGACCCCTTATCCGCGAGCCATTCTTTACCGTGTTACCAACCAGTTAACCTTCTCCCTTTTCACCCACCAAGGTTATCTTCTTCCTTCTGCCTTGTGACTCAAGTTTCGGCCATGGATGTATGGACCATGAGTTGTACGGATCCGTACATTTTGACCCGGAATTTGCACAAGACCAAAATGTGATTTGGTCGAGTTTAAAGTCATTTGGGTCGAGTGGTCCGTACGGTCGGCCGTACAGTCCGTACGGTCTGTACCGTCCGTACACTTGACCCGGAATTTGCACATCCTCCCTTTGATCCCAAACTCCATCCTAAACCCTTTAAACCTCCTCTCTTTATTACCTCAGATCAACACTCCCCCTCAAGCTTGACCATATGGAACAAGTCAAGCTTGGAAGGCTATGAGATCCCCCTCATTAAAAACCTCACCAAAGAGAAAACCCTTGTGGGATAAAACCCTTTGATGAGGGAAAAGAAGTGGAGACCTCATAGCGAGGGGATTAGTTGTCTGGTGCAAGGTCAATGAGTCCTAATCTGGTATGAATAGACTCAATGACCTTTTGCCTTGCAGCCTTAGTGAAGACATCCGCCAACTGATCCTCACTCCTTGTGTAACATGGCAATATCTCTCCAAGACCAATCATTTGCCTCACCTTGTGGCAATCGACTTCAATGTGCTTGGTCCTTTCATGGAACACCGAGTTGGTTGCAATGTGGATAGCCGCCTGATTGTCACAATGCATGGTCATTGGTGTGGCTTGCTCTACTCCTAGATGCTTCAATATCCCTTTGATCCACACCAATTCATTTGTCAGCTTCAACATGGCTCTATACTCAGCTTCAGCACTTGAACACGAGACCACTTTCTACTTCTTGCTCTTCCAAGTAACCAGGTTCCCTCCAATGAAGGTGCAATAGCCTGTAGTGGACTTTCTGTCAGCTCGGTCTCCTGCCCAATCTGCATCACAGTAACCCACCACTTCAGTGCTCTCATTGCACCCCATCCATATTCCTTGGCCTGGTGATCCATTCAGATAGCTTAGGATCCGTTCCACCATCCTCCAGTGATGTTCCCTTGGTTCTTGCATGTGCTGGCTCACATGGTTCACAGCAAAACAGATATCAGGACGAGTAATAGTTAAGTAAATTAGCTTACCAACCATCCTCCTATAGAGTTTAGGGTCTTCAAGGTATTGGCTGTTCTCAATCTCCCCCTCACGTGGAACTTTATATCCATCCTCCAATGGCATTTTGGCTGTCTTCCCACCTAGTTTACCTGCATCCTTCAAAAGATCAAGTGTATATTTCCTTTGGGACATGAATAGACCTTCCTTGGCTCTACATATCTCAATACCAAGGAAGTATTTCATCTCCCCTAGGTCTTTAATCTCAAACACTGATTTCAAATAATCTTTTGTATCTTGTATACCTTCTTTGTCACTTCCAGTTATGATGATGTCATCAACATAAACTAGAAGGACAATAATACCTGAGCTTGTGGTGAGGGTGAAGAGAGTGTGGTCTAACTCAGACTTCCTGAAGCCACGCCCATTCAGAGTAGTGCTCAGTTTGTTGTACCAAGCTCTAGGCGACTGCTTTAGACCATAGATTGCTTTCTTCAACCTCAGCACATTTCCTGGTTTCACAAGACTCTCAAGACCTGGTGGAGGCTTCATGTAGACTTCATCTTCAAGTTCTCCTTGAAGAAAGGCATTCTTGACATCCATTTGCCAAAGATCCCATTTCAGATTGGTTGCCACTGATAAAACAATCCGAATGGTATGGAGTTTAGCAACTGGAGCAAAGGTGTCAAGATAGTCTTCTCCATATGTTTGAGTGAAGCCTCTAGCCACCAATCTAGTCTTCCTCCTTTCTATCTTCCCATTTGGCAGGAACTTGATGGTGAATATCCACATACTGGTTATTGCCTTCTTCCCCTTAGGTAGCTCACTTTCATACCATGTCTCGTTCTTGATCATGGCATTAGCTTCATCAGCAACTGAGGCTCGCCATCTTTCATCCTTCATAGCTTCCTCATAAGACCGAGGAACTTGGCTTTCATCCAGACTTGATATGAATGCCCAATGTTCTTTTGGAAGCTTGGCAAACGAACATACCACCTGACTTGGATGAGCTACTGCTTGGGCATTATAGTACACTCTAGTGTTAACCCAGTTTGATGGGTCTCTTCTTATCCTCATACTCCTTCTTAGTGTAGGTGCTTCTTCCACTGGTTCCTCATGACCTTCTTGCTCAGGTTCAGGTCCATTGTTTTCTTCACTTCCTTCTTCACTTGCTACCTCACCTTGATCATGATCTCCTGAGTGCTCCTCATCTTGACTTCCATCCTCAGGTTCATTTCCCCTTCATGATCATGGTGGGTTTGATCTTCAGCTTCATTAGGTTCTTCTTGTCTTCTTTATCCTGGGTTGTATTGATCCCAAGACTTTCAAGAATATCCGGAGACTAGCAGCCTTATCAGAAGCTTGGGATAGATCCTTCAAATCATCCCAACTCTTCTCTTCATAGTACCCTCTTGACTCCACAAACTTTATGTTGGAATTCATGAGTGTTTGTCTCATGTCAAGAGAGTATTCAGTTAACTTGTAACTGAATCCTCTTCAACCATACAACAGGAACTCACCATTTAAGGGAAGAGACAACCAACTTGTGTTGATTCCTCATACACAGCTAACATATATAACCAAGAATCCTAGACAGTAAACTGGTTTTGTGAAGCAGAAACTCTCTAGTTGAATCTAATCCTTGAGAAGTAACACAACACTAGAGTTTGTGTTACTTAAGATGAAGAGGATTTTAGAATCAGTAATCTAGAGATTAAGAGAATATAAAGAAGAGTTTAGAGTGAGTTTGACAAGTATTAGGCTGCCTTAAGAGAGATAGAGTTAAGGCAGCCTCTAAACCCTAATGCTTAACTCCTTACATTGTGAATATTGTTTAGACACAAGCAATATAGAGAGAGACACGAGCTTAGAGAGAGAAACTTGTCTATTGATTCTGGTAAGTGTTACAAGAGAGGGTGAAGGTCTTTAAATAGACAATCACTTACAATAAACAATTACTAAAACAAGGAAATATAAACAAATAATTATGTAGGGATGAGAAGAGGCCAAAGGGGATACAGACAAGGGGAGGCACGTCCAGAGGAGGAGAAAGGGACAGGAGAGAGATAGTGCCCAGGTCTGATGAGTGAAAGTGACAGGCCAGCAACAGCTCTCCCCTTAAGCTTAACTTGTGACTTTCTTCCATATTTGAATTTGAATCTGGTCAAACCCTCTACAAACGGTTTCCTTAGCTTCTGGAGACCCTCAGCTCGTGTTCCCATCAGTACCTTGCCTCCCAAGGCAAGTTAGGTCATAGTAGATTGCTTGTGATCCAAGTCTGTACAAACAGAACTAGATTGGCTTCTCTTGATGAACTTATCCTTGGATCATCAACCATCTTCTTCTTCTGGTCATCCCTTAATTTATTTCAATACTTTACATCTCTGGACACCAGAACTCTCCTCGTCTTTGGATCAAAACATTTGTACCCCTTCTGTGTTGTTGAATACCCCAAGAACATGGCTCTTGTACTCTTTGGTTCCAGCTTGTTCCTCAATCTCCCCGGGAACCAGAACAAAGCAAAGACACCCGAACACCCTTAGAGGACTTAAGACTGGCTTTCGTTGTTTAGAACTTCAAAATGGAGCTTTGTCATCCAGAACTCTGGTGGGTGTCCTGTTGATTCAGATAAGCAGGCAGTCATCACAGCATCACTCCAAAACCTTTTGGGAACGTTTGACTGGAACATGGCATTGACCTAGCCACCTCCATAAGATGCCTGTTCTTCCTTTCAGCAACTCCATTTTGCTGGGGTGTGTAAGGACAGCTGGTTTGATGAAGGATCCCCATGTTGAGCTAGATGTTGCTTGAATGCCAAGCTCTTATACTCCCCCACCATTATCTGACCTGAAAATCTTAATTTTGGCATGGTAATGGTTAATCACATAAGCCTGAAAGTTTCTAAAATGCAGTCAAGAACTCTATCCTTAGTTTGAATCAGTGTTATCCAGGTGTATTTTGATTTTCATCAATGAAAGTTACAAAATATTTATAATTATCTCTAGATAAACAAGGAGCAGTCCAAACATCTGAAATGCACAAGATCAAAACACTTTTCATAAAGAGTATTAGACTTTGGAAAAACTGCCTTACAATGTTTACCCAAGATACATGCTCACATTCATTGATCTTATACATGACACCTGGTAACATTAAAACTTAGGGCCTAACATGTGGGTGACCTACTCTAGCATGCACAATGCATCATTATTCAACACAGAAGTAGAACTAAACGAGTATTTAAAATCAGAACAAGGGCAATTGTCTTCAAGCATATAAAGATCTCCTTGGTTACTCCCTTTCGATCAACTTATGGCTCTCAATATCCTGAAACTTCACATCATTAGGACTGAATATGACATTACAATGCAAATCAGTGGTGCATCTCTTAACTGATAACAAATTAGAAGTGAACTCAGGCATATAAAACGCTTTAGACTCTTATCAAATAGATTCAACTTGCCATTCCTCTTATTGCTATCCTATCACCATAGCAATCATTACATGACCATGAGCCGGTTCTATGTCTTTAATCAGTTTATCATCACTAATCATATGGTGAGAGGCTCCTGAATCAACTACAAGCGGTTTTTACTATTGTTATAAGCATGATAGGAACTAGGCGAGTTCTGTTCTAAATGATCAATGTCTTTAAGCAGTCTAGATGCTTCCTTAGGAGAGTCATTTTCAGCTTTCAAATGATCAGGGATACTAGAGCAACCTATAAGCAGCATAGGAATACCCTAGAGGGTTACCGGATACATTACCATTCTCCTTGAGAGCTTTGATGAGGGCATCAATGTCTGACCTCCTGATCAGCTCATGATCCATGTTCTTCAAGGGAGTGTGTTGAGAAGTCAAGGCCTTTCCTTCCCCTTCACGAGTGGTTAACCTGCTCCAGCTGAACCACCAGCTTCACTTGCCTCGGTTGAAATGTGGCTCTTGCATCACGTTCCTTCATGAACTTTGCTGGTTTGAGATGAGGGTGGAGTATCCAGCACTGGTCCTTTTATGACCCGGCTTCTTGCAATGATCACAGTTGCCATCCAAACCTCCTATCTTCACCACCTCTTCTTTCATCAGGCCTGAACATGGCTGTGTTAGCCTGAACAGCCTCGGCTTTGTTGGCCAGGGAAAGCTCCCCCTTTCCACCAAACAACCCCAAGGACCCTTCCTCCTTCTGGACTGAGCACACACTTCCTCCAAAGTTGAAGCTTTTGGTGACCTGAGTATGTGCTTAATCAGATCGTTGAAGGCCGGATTCAGAGTCAACATCAACCCAAACACCCTGATCTTGTTCACGCCTCTCCATGAGAGTATCTTGATCTGTTGTGTTGGGTCTAAGCATCTCTAGTTCGAACCATAGTGCCCTGAACTTACCCAAGTGTTTGGTAAACTGAACATCTTCTTGAGCAAGAGTGTTTATGGCTCTCTTAAGCTCAAACACTCGGCTCAGATTGGAAGGTACCATAGATCTTCTGGAGAGTCTCCCACAGGTCCTTTGGAGTCTCGCAGTAGCTGTAAGCTTCTAGGATGGGTGGATCTAGAGAACCTTGAATCATGGTTTGCACCATGATGTCATTCTTCGATCCACTTCTGTTGAGCAGCTAAAGCAGCCTCCTTTGCACCTTCTTCCTCAACTAGCAACTGATTTTGGAGCTTCATCAGTGATATGGACTCCACAAACCCCTTGCTTCCCAACCGCAGTCTTCACAAGCCGAGACCACAACAGGTAGTTTCCACCACCGTTTAAGAGTAACCGGAACCGCTAACATCACTTGCTTCCTTCCATCTTCTAAACGAACCTCAAGAACCCAGAAAGCTTGAACCTTTGAACTCGAGATGAAGCTGAAGATAGTAGATCTAAACACCAGGATGTAAACAAACCTGGCTCTGATATCCATGAGATTTTGAGAGAATGAGAGTAGAGTAACCGAGAGACAATGAGAGAAAGAGTGAAAGATTGAGAGATTAGAAGAGAGTTTACTCGATGTTCATGATGAACACGAGAGTAGAGTAGAGAGAACAACAAGAGAAAGAAATGATTTGCTTGATTGATTATTCAGAGAGGAGTTACACAATATATAGGCAGAGCTTTAGGGTTACAACGGATACATAAAGCAATGGTTAAGCGAGTGGGAGACGTGGCCGGATTAAGGGAAGAGGCGCGCCTGGTTTGAACGAGTGGCTGAGGGTGCGAGATGCTTTTGGCATCTTGACAGATGCCTTCTCCTTTCCAGCCTTGGACAGGCTGTCTTGGTCAAGCTTGACCCCTTATCCGCGAGGCCATTCTTTACCGAGTTACGCAACGCAGTTAACCTTCTCCTTTTCACCCACCAAGGTTATCTTCTTCCTTCTGCCTTGTGACTCAAGTTTCGGCCATGGATGTACGGACCATGAGTTGTACGGATCCGTACATTTTGACCCGGAATTTGCACAAGACAAAATGTGATTTGGTCGAGTTTAAAGTCATTTGGGTCGAGTGGTCCGTACGGTCTGCCGTACAAGTCCGTACGGTCCGTACCGTCCGTACACTTGACCCGGAATTTGCACATCCTCGCCTTTGATCCCAAACTCCATCCTAAACCCTTTAAACCTCCTCTCTTTATTACCTCAGATCAACACTTTCAGACAAAG
>CAJHQP010010831.1:0-17209 GCA_905132765.1 Moricandia arvensis
GTCCGCTGATTCATCAAAATCTCTACTGACTCAGTCTTCTACAGTTTGCGCTAGTAATTGACTTCTTCAAGGTCACGATATACCATGTCTCCTCTCTCATCTCGGGCCCAAAACTAAAATGCAATCATCCCTGAACATCGCAATTCGCACGCATCTTGCCACCTAAGGCCCAAAATTCAATAGAGTCATGATACGTATGACTGTCGTGTGTTAGCGTGAATTTGTTAAGAATTACACGATCCTTGTTTATGAGATACGTAAGTTAAAAATATTATTGTAAGTGATCGATGCCAGGCTTTTTCTGCGGCAGAATCGGCATGAATGCCTAAAAGATTTCTCTGCGGGACTTCGGAAAATGCTCTAGACCATTATAGTCATTAGTGGTTTTTGGCGGATTGAGAGACGTCCATCAGTTACAACTGGAATCTGAGAAGCGTAATTCTTGGGATTAGCTTTTAGATCTGGGGAGTATCATTGTGCAACGTCTGATAATTGTACTAAGATTGAAATAATAAGTAAAATCCATGTAAGTAATGAAAAAGCCTATCACTAAATCCTTTTCTTTTCCCCAAAGTGGCACACAACGCTTAATAAATTGTTGGGAACTACGTTGTGTTAGTTGTAGACCGGTTTTCATGGTGTAATCGTAATAATTGCAAATCTAATCAAAGACTTATCATCTCTCGTTATTATTGATATAACTTATGGGTTTTCTTTACCGAAGAGAGATCAAATTGCAATACTTAGAGATCGAATCCACAGAGAGCAGGAAACACAATAGATTTCTATAACTCTAATGGTTAAGCTAGGCAAACTATAAATAATAGTTTTGGTTGTAAGTCTATCATGAATAAAAAATTATCTAAAATACTAAAGCGAATGCAAATATGGAAAAAGGTAGATTTAAGGGTTTCAAGCAAGTGAATTATAATGGATAGGATGCATGGAATTATTAATATGCGAGAACAATAAATGTTAAATAGTTCGAAGCCCTCTTGTCCCTACTCTCGTATGTGGGCAGAGAAGTGCACTGTCGATCAACGACTATGACCTGATGTCGATCGACGCTAATCAGACATGAAGTTTGTCCAGTATGCTAATTAGACCAGCTCTCGCATGCATCTAACAACCTAGCTCAATGAAATCAATTCTGGCACAGAACCTACTCTCATAGTTGTTCATGTCCTAAGTTCAGGTTCCTAGTTAGCTACTCTGAACACAAGCATTAAACACAATTTCAAAGATTGATACTATTTCATCCTAGCAATCCTATTTCAGGGATAATTTATCAGTACCATTATGAACAAATCTAACAGGTGAATTTCTTAGACATGATCAAAGAAAACATGACGAACTGAATAATATAATAATAGGGTTCCAATACAGATCTCTGAAGGAGTTCAGATATTCTCCCCTACACTACTAAAAATCTCAACGCAAGGAGAAGCCATAAAAACTAGGTCAAAACTCGTCCAAATGCATTATCGTAATTTGTCTTGACTTGGGCTTGAAGTCGCTGAATACTCTACGAGTGGGCCGTTGATCGAAAGAAAGGATGCTCAGTCGATCGATGGTCATGCTTGACTTCGACTCGTAATTAGTTGAATGTGAAAAACTATTGGATATCTCTTCTGAATACTTTAACAAGCTTCATGATCTCCATAATGCCCCAAAACATACCTGCACCTGTAAAGACTCTAAAACATAGTCCAAACGAACATAATATACTCCAAATAGAGTCCAAATGATGGTTTAAAACTGGTAAGTGACAAAGTATATCATTCTCCAAGCATATGGCTTGTGAATCGGTGTGACTTATTGGCTCTGATGTTGTAGTGAAAAAGGATTTTTGCTAATCCTAGATCAAAATAATATAAAGTATATCAATCCAATCCTAAGTGACCATGATGTGAGAATACAAGTGAAGTGCTTAATCTAAGTGTATTCAATATAATTGAGTTGCTTTGTAACAAGCGACAAGAACTAAGCGAGCAAATAATTATCTTTCAACCAATAGAGAACAAGAGAACTTTGGGTAAGAGTATTGACTTAGGTGATTAAGATCTAACCTAGGGTGCTGACACAAACAATCAATCAGGTTCTATAAGCCTAGACCAAAAATTATTAAACTAGTCATTTGTCAAGATAAGAGTTCATTTGTTATCAATCATTTAACATCATATTTCTTTGTTTTAATTCAATTAAACAATCGTTAAGACCAAGTCCACTAGCTATCTAAGCTTCCCTAACAAAAAATGTGTTTGGTTAAGGTAAGCAAAGAGCATTATCATTTGGTTCAGACATTTTATCATACACCTTTTGGGTATGAAATGCCTAGAGATCTAGATTAGAGAGATCAAATCTAAACTAGCATTAAAAACAAGGGGAAGACGACTTATTTCCACATCATAACTATCATATAGTAATAAATGTACACAATCTTTCAGACTCTTCCTAATTGCACATCAGTTTAAGTATAACAACCTATATCCACACATGATAAAAGTTCGAAAACCCGTTTCCACACAGAACTTTGAACGTGAACTAATATCGACATTTAGTGGTTTAAAGTTGGTTAATCTACTCTATTTTTTAAACTTAACCAATAACTAACCTAACTAAAACCAAAATGACCCGATTATGACCCGATTAGAGAATATAATCCGGATTTCGACCCAAATTAAGCAAATTAGTAACCCTAAAAATCTAAGTCCCCAAATCAATTTCCTCTGTCTCTCTCTGGCGTGAATAACAACAAAGCTCTCCAGGCTGTTGCTCATCTGCTTGGCTTCAGTCATGTAATTTCAACATCTCTCTCTCTCTCTCTCTCTTTGTTTCTCTATCTCTCTGTCTCTCGACCTCTCTCTTGTTTCTCTGTCTCTCTCTTTCTCTCTATTTCTCTGTGTCTCTAACTCTCTCTGTTGCTCTCTCTTTGTTTTTCTATCTCTTTGTCTCTCGCCCTCTCTCTTGTTTCTCTATCTCTCTATGTCTCTATATTTCTTTGTGTCTCTCTGTCTCTCTTTCTCTATGTCATTTGTCTCTCATTCGTTTTTGATATGAGTCTCTCGGGAGTTGACTTTTGTATCTCTATTTTGCAGAATTGACAATGGAGTCATGGAATTGACTGGTAAAATTGATTTTGGGGTTTTTTAAAAGGTTTTCGGGTCGGGTTAAAATCGATCTCTAATCGGATCTTTATTTGGGTCGGGTTGTACCAGTGTCAGCCGATACTGACTGCTTTACCATCGGTTCATCTCATAAACCATTAAAACCAAGCAAAATCTTGGTCTGTGTGGAAACGGGTTTTCGAACTTTTATCGTGTGTGGATATAGGTTGTTATACTTAACTGATGTGTAATTAGGAAGAGTCTGAAAGATTGTGTACATTATTACTATATGATAGTTATGGTGTGGAAATAGGTTGTCTTCCCAAAAACAAGAGATAAGCATATAACATGAATGATCTAACACTAACCACCCTAAACCATCACTTAATCACCCTAATAACCCTAACCTATAAGTTCAAAGAGAGTCTACTCATAATCTTCATGATTAAGCTCAAACTCATGATGGATTCAAGATTAATCATGTTAATAAGATGAAATAAACTCTAATAACTTCAAAATAAAGATTAGATTAACTAAAAGATTCAAAGCTTTCTTGCAAATATCAATGTGTTTAGAAGAGAAACAAGGTTAAATTAAAATTAGGTTTAAGAGATATTTATACTAAGCTAAAATTTGAAACCGGGTCGACCCAACAACCTTGGGTCGATCCAACTTAAAGAGCTGGCTGCGACCTACAGTCGTGAAGGTTTCTCTCAGGCCGCAGCCAATCACACGCTTCGAACGTCCCCGCGCGAAGTGGCCTGGTCGGGTTCGACGCACCATGGCCGCAGCCATCTCATTCCCGAGAAACAAGCTTGCGATCAGCTGCTACAAGCCGCAGCCACTACATCCTGCAATACCAACCTGCGAATCGCATGGTCTCGAAGACGGAGATTGTGTCGACTAAATGGATGCAGTCACCTTGATGATTGCGGTGACAAACAGTTGATCAACATGCACCATCGTAGCCTTGTGTTGCCTGTGAATGTTGACTGCTACTGCACACCCCATCATGATCTTGAGCGTTTTATTGACTCACTTGGTGCTGAAATTTGATTTAACACTTCTCCAAACTGAAAACACACAAATGCAATGAAAATGCAACCTTAACAAACTCTAAATGTACCTAAAATAATCAAGATGAGAACTAGAATGATGCATAAAACTATGTAAATATACAAGATATCATGTTGGAACATTCACATTCGCTGAGAACCAAGATTGGAACTCTCCTTTCGCGTATATGATCAGTTCTAGCGGATCCATGTCTATACCTCTGAATATTTTATCATTCTGAGGGTTCCAAAGATACCATATTATATAAGGATATGGTTCTTTGTCCACGTCTTGATCCTTAATACTGCTCTTTCTCAAAAAGGATAGTAAATATGGGCATAAACATTGATACCGAGAATGTTTGGATCCCGATGGTGTCGCTGATAAAGACCATGCCTACAAGGCCGGTGGCGATCCTCAAAATGGGCAGGCAGTAACTGATTCATCTTAGACATTTAACGTGACATCGTTTCATAATCCATATCCAAATAGAAAGAGCAAGACACTTTTTTTCAACTCTAACTTCTCAAGGTCCTAGTCCCTAATTCCTTTGATCTCTTTCACTCATTCTCAAGACTCCACAAATAATCCAAGTAACCAACTCCTCACATTCATTAGACCAGTGAATCAAGAGTGTACTCTTGCAAATGGCAATTTGGTCCTAATCATTTTGGCTTGGTGAGAACAAGGAATTGAAGTTGTGGTTAATAAGAGGGTTATCAAGTTCTTTTTATGGTGGTTTACTCTCAAGAATAAGTTAAGCTTTACATATGCATAAGTATATCTAAGGAAGAGAACAATTCATGCATAAAAATGGTTCAATCCTCATTGTTCTACCCATTTCCTAGACACAAGCAGAATTTCTACCCTTGATTCCCAATGTCAAATTCCCTTTCTCTCACCAAAAGACTCCAAAAATACTCTCTTTTAGAACTCTTTGTATCTTTGTCTACTAGAGATTCTTTCACTCTTTTTCTTTGCCTTATCTCTTTTCTTTCTTCTTTTTCCCCATTCTTTTGAATCTTTGTTTTTCTTCTCATAGGTTTTTTTATCATTGGTAAAAAGGAATAATACTAAACTCAAGTGTGTGTGAGGTAACCATGATCAAGTACGACAAAAGCTCATAAGAAAGATAGATTAGGTTCATTAACTCAAGAAAGATTGGAGTTGGTTTCAAGGACAAGCAAGCTTCATCAATCAAACAAGTTTCAAGAGGGGTTTTCAAGGCTCAAAGTTTACAATTCATGCCATAAAAAGATGCTCTAACTACTTGCCATGATTATAAAGGGGTATCAAGTTAAGTTCTTGGCATGAGTTCTTTGCAAGGTTGGTTTAATCATTGTCCCCTTTGCAAATGAATGCAAACTATATGCTCTAGACTCAATTCTAAAGATGCAAGTGATGGCAGCTAAATGGTTCTCTATTTTTTCATGCATATAAGTATGTACAATGCAAGACTCAATGAAACTGAAAAAACGAGACATTAGACACTTGGTACCTCCCCCAAACTTAAATCACACAGTCTCTGGGTGGTCTAAGTCTAAGGAAGATACCGAAAACAAACCAAAGCAAGAAATTAGAAAAGTAAAAAAGTTGGTTTTAAAGAAGTACCTCATGGCTCGGTGAAACGATCTGTTCATCCGTGTCAGAAGTTGGGACGTAGCCTGACTCGGTGAGAGGTAATGGTGGAACTGGATGCCTCTGTCTCCTTGGCTTGCGCTGACTAGGTTCACGGAGAGAAGCACGTGATTCCTCATAGTAGACATCGGTGGCGCTAGCATCTCCATGGTAGAAGTGCCTATGAGCGTGAACTGGTTCTTGTACCTCTTCGGTTGCGTCTCTCTCAGTCTACATAGGTTCATATGTGGCTGCATCAGTAGAAGCTCGGATCTTCTCAGTCTCCAAGGTCAAGCTCTTAAACTTCTTTCCCAAGTAGGTTACAAATTTTTACCAGCTTTGCTATTGTCTTATCCTGAAAACTTGTTCCCTCGCTGTAGAGTTTTGATATGTATGTGTGCATAGTGGAGAGCACCATCAGGAAGAGCTCCACTATATGGTGGAAAGTAGTATAGAGAAATCCCATAGATGGGGTTGGGAAGCCTTTGATCAGCGTTCTCCTCCTGCTGAGAATCATTAGTAAATTGCTTCTTCTTGCTCCTGCTGATCTTTTTGGGTATCTCATGAACTTTAGGGTTGTACAAGGCTACTCTAGGAAGGTTGAATTTGATGTTGTTCATCTCAGCTACAGATGTCAGTGCTTGGTTAGGAAGAAAAGTTCTCACACATGCACCTTTATCCTTTACAACCTTGAAGCAATGCACCCATGAGTTTCCACCAAGGAATTCATAGTTGGTGAGGAATTACTCGTCATTAAGGCAAATCCAACATCAGCCTCGGGTAACAGAACCTCGTTTTCTTCTAAAAGTGGTGTGATAAGGCCTCCAATACTCAGCTGCGATTCTTTATCTTTCTTCGTCCAAGCCCAATCTTGATAATGGAGTAAACGCTTCACAAAAATCCCCACAATCCCTGGGTTAAATTCCTTCCCATTATGTACCAGCATGCCCCTGTCGAATTTTGTTCCTATTGCATCCTTAAGACCTATAATTAGGAATCTCACCTCGTCCTCAACTACTCTTCCCGGGTATTTCCAAGCATACAAAGTGCTTGCCAAAATCCTTTGGACATAGTGGATATAAAAGGTTTTGAATGTCACCGCCTTTGATCAACTATGTATCATACTCTCCCACACCAATCATCATACACAAGCCACAAGGATCATCTTTTCCACCTCCTAGCCTTGCACCACTCCTATCTGGAAATCCCATGATTTTACTAATCCTCTTGAAGGACATTCGATAAGTTTGTTTCCTAGTCTTGAACCTGATGAACCATAAACAACCATCTAGATCATGATCTCCTGAGTAAAATGTGGCTTCAAGGGAAGAGAAGAAATGGTATGTGGCTCTTTTCCTTGGGGCTGACTCATCTTCACCTTCAGATTTATAAGACTCTTCTTCCTCAATAAGATCCTCACTCACTATCTCTTTCTCCTTGCAGCCTTTTGCTCGAGAGGAGCTCGCACTCATCATACTCTTCTTGGGAGCATGAGATGGCTTTGGTGTATCATCCTTGGTTACTCCCATGTTGGACTTCTACAAAAAAAGACACTTGCAAAGAAGGTAAGTTCAAGCTAAAAAAAAATACCATCTAAAGCATGAAGCATTACCAAGATACTTAGCAAGTTTCTAAAGTTTATCCAAGAGATGATCATTCTTTAAAAACAAGCTTGCTTCAAGCCATTCCAACACATACTATGCCTAAAAACACAGCAAGCTTCAATTAACACAAGCAATCAGTTATTTTAGCTTATCTTGAATTTAACGTAAGAACTTAACATGATTTCAAAGATTTTGTGAGATGAAAGATGCGCAATCATGAAAATCCCTTGATAACATGTTTACAAACACTTTCAGTTACTAACTTAGAGCATCAATTGAAGGTCTGATTGACATTTCGAAAAAAACCCAAAAGTCTCAAGAACCCTTATTTCAAAATTTTGCAATTCACACAATTTCAAATTGAATTACCAGGGTCTACACTAATAAACAACTCAAAAAGTCTCTACTGTAACCAACAATCAACAACAAAATTAAGTTTTATGAAAATTTGAAAATTTTCATAAAACCCTAGGAATTGAAATATATACCTTTGATTGTGTAGTGAATGAAGGAAGAAATGAGCTGTGGGAGTTTAATGACTACGAGAAACCCGACAACTTAGCAACAAGTATCGCCAAATATGATGAATATTTGAGAAAAGATGAGTTCCGGAGAAGCTATGGTGGAGATGGTGAGAAACTTGAAAGTTTTGGCAAGAACTAAGGGGAATGGAGCTTAGGTCACAATTTTTCCAGAGATTAGAGGTTAACGGCTGGTTAAATCGGGATGTATTCAATCCTGGTTCAAATTAAGTGAGAGAAACCCGTCTACGTACCTAGGTTGGGGCCGCGATACTCGGCCGCGAAATCCCTAGTCGTTTCTTCGAGTGCGGGCCGTGGGTTCTGGTGGGTCGCGACTTGTGGCTGCGAAATCCCTGGCCGTTTCGTCGAGTGCGGGCCGCGGGCTCTGGGTGGGCTGCGGCTCGTGGCTGCTAAATGCCCTGCACGTTTTGTCGAGTGCGGGCTGCAGGCTCTGGTGGGCTGTGACTCGTGGCTGCGAAATAACCTACCTATTTCGTCGAATGCGGGCCGCGGATTTTTCTGTCTGCGATGGTGAGCTGCTGCTAGCGTGATGAAGTCGCAGTTGTCTCTTGGTCGCGGCTCAAGCTTGCGACCTGCACCACCAAGTCTCAAAACTTGGTTACGGCTCCTCAAATTCTTGGGGGATGCCTGAAACACTGACCTGCCTTCTAGGGACTTAGAAACATAAACAAAAAACAATAACACAAAGAAAAATATTTACAAGGATAGACATGGGACTTTCTCCCAAGTGAGCTTGTTTAAAGTCTCTAGCTTGACTTCCTTTCTTTTGGGTTTAAGAAAGGTTGGGATCGGAGAGTGCAACCGAGATTCCTTCCCTCCTCACTTGTAGTCCCCAAGTAGAGCTTACCTCTTTGTCCATCTACTGTGAAGTCTCTTCCATCCTTTCTGCACAACACTATGCTCCATATGCGTCTCACTTCTTTGACCTTGAAATGATCCGACCATCTTGATTTGAGCTTCCCGGGGAACAACTTCAACCGAGAATTGTAGAGTAACACCTGGTCTCCAGCACTGAACTCTGTCTTCAAGATCCTCTTGTCATGAAAGAGATTTAGTTTCTTTCCTTGTAGATGTCTGAGCTCTCATAAGCATCAAGACGTATCTCATAAAGTTCACTCAGATGAATCAACCTCTTTCTTGGGCTGTCTTAATGTCAAAATTGAGAAGCTTAACACCCCACAAAGCCTTGTATTCAAGCTCCAAAGGAAGGTGACAAGCTTTCCCATCGAAAAGGTTGAAGGGTGTGGTTCCCAAAGGAGTTTTATAGACTGTCCATAGTGCATCATCAAGCTTGACGGACCATTCTTTCCTTGTTGTTCCAACTATCTTCTCTAGGATTGATTTGATTTCTCCGTTGGAGATTTCCACTTATCCACTTGTTTGAGGATAGTATGGAGTTTCCACCTTGTGTTTCACACCATTCTTCCTAAGAAGATTCTCAAATAGTTTTGTTGATGAAATAGGATCCTCCATCACTGATCACAACTCTAGTAACTTCAAATCTTGGAAAGAGGATGCTCTTGAACATCTTGAGAACCACCTTAGCATCATTGGTTGGACTTGATATAGCCTCCACCCATTTTGAAACATAGTCAACAGCCACAAGTATGTATGTGTTACCCAAAGATGATGAGAATGGTCCCATGAAATTAATAGCCCACACATCAAACACTTCAACTTCCAAGATAGGGTTTTGAGGCATCTCATTTTATTGGTAATGTTTAACCTTCTCTGGCATGAATCACATCTTGAGACAAAGTTTTGTGTGTCTTTGAACATGTGTGGCCACCAGAATCCAGCTTGTAAAACCTTAGCAACAGTCTTGAAAGTAGCAAAATGATATCCATAGGATGACCCCATGACAATGTGTAAGGATCCTTCAATCTGTTCTTCAGCTACTACTCTTCTATAGAGTTGATCCCTACAAAGTATGTAAAGATAAGGCTCATCCAATGGTATCTCTTCACATCCTTGTAGAAATTCTTCTTAGCATAGCCCTCAAGACCCCAAAGTCTCCTTTCCCACAAGCTAAATAGTTCACCAAATCAGCATACCAAGGTTCCTTCTCTTCAGTTGCCTTGACCTCTTCAAGTTTCTTCCCAGTCTTGCAAAGCTTCATAATTGCCTTAATTGCCATAATCTGCTCTTCCGGAAGACCTTCATCAATGGGGATGCCACAATCAACTCTCATCCAGGACAAATGATCAGCTACGCCATTTTCAATGTCGTGATTATCCTTGATCTCAAGATCAAACTCTTGTAACACCAAGATTCACCTCAACAACCTTGGTTTAGCATTTTTCTTGGCCAAAAGGTGCTTAATGCAACATGATCAGTGTAGAAAATCACCTTGGAACCTACCAAGTAGCTTCTAAACTTCCCAAATGCAAACATTATAGCAAGAAGCTCCTTCTCGGTTGTGGCATACTTCATTTGAGCATCATCAAGAGTCCTACTTGCCATAGTAGATCACATGGGTTTTCTTGTCTTTCTTTTGACCCAAGACTGCTCCCACAGTATAGTCCACTAGCATCACACAATGATCTCAAAGGAGAAATCCCGATCTGGTGGTTGAACTATGGGAGCGCTAATGAGCTCACTCTTCAGCTTCTTGAAAGATTCAAGACACTCCTCATCAAAGTTAAAGACATTTTCCTTGCATAGCCAATTTTGTCAATGGTCTAGTTATCTTGAGAAGTCCTTGATGAACCTTCTATAGAACCCGCCATTGCCCAATAAGCTTTTGATGTCCTTCACTGATTTTGGTGGAGCCCAACCCAGCTATCACATCAATCTTCGCTTTTTACACTTCAGAACCTCTCTTTGAGATCTTGTGTCCCAACACAATCACTCTATTGACCATGAAGTGGCACTTTTCCCAATTAAGCACAAGGTTTGTCTCTTTACATCTTTGCAAAGCTCTTCACAAATTAGAAAAACACACAACAAATAATATCCATACACAAAGAATTCATCCATAAAGAGCTCCACAAACATCCTCAATAAGATCCGAAAATATAGGCATCATTACTCTTTGGAAAGTTGATGGTGCATTACATAGCCAAGATGGCATCCTTAGATCAGCAAATGTACGATAGGGGCATGTGAATGTTGTTTTTTCCTCATCATTAGGATGTATGGGTATTTGGAAAGAACCATGAATATCTATCAAGGAATCAATAATATGGATGATTTGCAAGTCTCTCAAGTATTTGGTCAATAAATGGCAATGAAAAGTGATCCTTTCTAGATGCAACATTAAGTTTTCGGTAATATGCACATTATATGACATGTTATTGTTCTTGTGGGTATCAATTCATCCTTATCATTCCAAATGACAGTGATATCACCCTTATTTGGAACTACATGCACAGGAGATACCCAAGTACTATCCGAAATAAGATAAATTACACTAGCATCCAAGAGTTTGGAGAATCACTTTCTTAACAACATCTTTCAAGTCGGGATTCAACCTTGTTTGATGCTCTATAGAAGTCATTGTTTCATCCTCTAGATGGATCCTGTGCATGCACAAGGAGGCTGATATCCCCTTGATATCTTCAAGTGAGTAGCCAATTGCTTTTCTATACTTTTTAAGCTCAATTAAAAGTGTAGAAAATTCATTTTCATTTAGTTGACTACTCACAATGACATGATATGTGTTATTAGTACCAAGAAAGGCGTACCTTACACCAAGAGTAAGAGGTTTAAGCTCCACTTTGGGTGCCTTGAGCTCACTCCCATCAGCTGTTGAAGATCCTCTTGTAGGCTGGCTGAGGCAACATTGTAGACAACTTGAGTCAGCTCCTGAAAGTTGTCTACTCCATTCAGTTCATTGTGAGAGTCCAGCATCCTCAAATGCCCTCTGCTCTCCTTGTCCTCAATCATTTGGACCTCTCCATCAACTGTTAAAGCATGTTGTAGAGAGTCCCCAAGTGCTATTTTTTCAAGGAACTCATCAGCTAGAGCATCCATAACCTCAATGTAGAAGGCTTGGCCTTGGATTGGAGGTTTCTTCATAACCTCCCTTGACATCAAATTTAAGAGTGTTCTCCTTTCCAAGATGAAGATCAATCTTGTCATCTCTAACATTAACAAATAGCTCCAGCAGTGGTTAAGAATGGTCCTTCCTAAAATCAAAGGGTCTTTGGGCTCTTCATCCATCTCAAGCACCAAAAAATTAGTGGGCACTTCACTAGTAGATCTTCCAAGATGCCTATTGGGAGCTTCACAGAGCGACCAGCCAACATTTCTTTGAAATGGACAGGGGCATAAAGCTAAGACTTGCCCATAGGTCACATAGACATCTCTCAAAGGACAATGGACCATAGCACAAAAGGTAAAGCTTCCAGGATCTTCAGTCTTCTTTAGGACTATCAATCTTTGAATAATACCGCTAACACTCATGAGCAAGAACCACATGTCTTCCATCTCTTTCTTTTTCTCAGTTATAGCATCCTTCAAGAACTTGTTGTAATGGGGAACCAACATGAAAGCATCAATTATAGGCATAGTGATCTGGACTTCATTCATTTGCTTCTTAAAGAGTGATTTTTACTTCTCCAAAAGTTTCTTCTTGAATCTGCCTAGAAAGGGAAGCTTTTGGCTCATAAGGAGGAGGAGTGAAAGTACCTTCATTCTTGTTCACAACCTTCTTCTCTTCACTAACCTTTCCTTTACCCTTGGCTTCAACTATCTTCTCCATGATCTCCTAATTAGTCTTCTCATCAACTATCACAACTTCATCATCTAGATTGATGACCACCTCTCCAGCTTGTTTCCCATCATCCTTGAGGATAACTCTAGAAGATAACTCTCTACCACTCCTTAGTGTAATTGAGTGGATTTTCTCCTTAGGATTTTGCTCAGATTTTCCTGGTATTGATCCCATAGGCCTTTTAGAGTTAAAGCTCATAGTAGCAAACTGATTCTCCAAAGTCTTGAACTTGTTGTTGAGCTCATTGTAGCTCCCATTTATCTATGTGTGGATGTTCTTCAGTTAATCTCCAATATTCTTTTTCATTTTTTGCTTGAGATTCTAGTAGTTGCTTAAAAATTGATTCCCCACTTGTATCTTTGGGCCAAACTTGTGAAGAGCTTCCTTTAGCTTGAATAGACTGATTTCCTTAAGAGGGGAAACCTGGAGGATATGGTTACTTGGCTGGATATCCACCTTGCTGGTTGTTATAGAAAGGTTTTTTCTGGTAGGCGTTTGGATATTGGGGCTTGTTTTGGTATGGGTTTTGGTACTGAAAGTTTGGCTCCTTCTTGTACCATTGACCATTATCATTTATGAAGCACATCTCTTGTTGTCCTTCTAAAGCCTCAACTTCATTAACTTTAAAAGCTTCTTCTTGAGCCTACTTACCAACAATTTCACCTTCTCTTGTTTTGCCCTATCTAAAAGGAGCATGTCCAACTTGTTTTGGAGATACTGCAACTCTTTTCTTGTGTAGGAGTCATCACCACCTCCACCTCGGTTTTGCCTATCACAATCCATCATTATACACTGAGTCAACTTGGCCATATTCTCAAAAATCTCCATGCCATCTTGAGTAGTTCTTCCTAGGAAACAACCATTGCTGGTTGTGTCTAACATGTTGCGATAATTAGGCAAGACTCCCCTGTAGAAAAGTGCTTAGTAGACTCTCATTAGTGAAACCATGGTGTGGGCATTGAGAAAAGAATCCCTTCAATCTTTTCCAAGCTTCCCCACGTCCTTCTAAGTTCTTATGTTGGAATCCTAATATTGCATTCCTTTAGCTTGGTTGTTCTTGATATGGAGAAGAACTTGTTGAGAAAAAAACTTCTTTCATTCATCCCATGTCTCAATAGATGACCTTGTCAAATTCTTCTCCCAGGTATGAACTTTATCTACCAAAGAGAAAGAAAATAACCTCAACTTAAAAGCATCCTCTGAAATGCCATTGATCTTCACTGTGCCACACAACTTGTCAAAGTTATCCAAAGGATCCATCAAAGCCAGACCAAGGTACTTGTTGCTCTGGATCAGATTGATCAAGCTGGATTTTATTTCGAAGTTATTGTTTTCCACAGCTAGAGGTCTAATACCGCCCTATTCTCATGGATGTTGGGCTGGTTGTATGTTCAATCGTCCTAGGTTGGCGTGGAGGGTGTTGTGGCCTTAGGTTTGCAGCTCCTTGTTTCAAAGAGAGTCTACTCACTAATCTTCATGATTAAGCTTAAACTCATGATGGATTCAAGATTAATCATGTTAATAAGATGATATAAACTCTTAACTCAAAAATAAAAGATTAGATTATTAAAAGATTCAAGGTTTCTTCCAAATATCAATGTGTTTAGAGAGAACCAAGGTTAGATTAAAATTAGGTTCAAGAGATATTTATACTAAGCTAAAATTTGAACCGGGTCGATCCAATAACCATGGGTCAATCCAACTTAAAGAGCTGTCCGCGACCACCTCCATGCCGCGACCTACAGTCGTGAAGGTTCCTCTCAAGCCGCAGCCAATCACACGCTGCGAACGTCCCCCGCAAAGTTCCCTGGTCGGGTTCGACGCACCATGGCCGCACCCATCTCATCCCCGCGAAACAAGCTTGCAATCATCTTCTACAAGCCGCGGCCACTACATCCTGTGATACTAACCTGCAAATCGCCTGGTCCCGAAGAGATATTGTGTCGACGAAATGGCTGCAGTCACCTTGATGTTGCGGTGACAGAGAATGATCAACATGCACCATCGCAGCCTCGTGTTGCCTGCGAATGTTGACTGCTACTGCACACCCCATCATGATATTGAGGGTTTTATGACTCACTTGGTGCTGAAATTTGATTTAACACTACTCCAAACCTGAAAACACACAAATGCAATGCAATGCAACCTAAACAAACTCTAAATGGACCTAAATAATCAAGATGAGAACTAGAATGATTCTTAAAACTATATAAATATACAAGATATCATGTAGGAACAATCAAATTTGCTAAGAACCAAGCTTGGAACTCTCCTTCCGCGTATATGATCAGTTTCTAGTGGATCCATGTCTATACCTCTGAATATTTTATCATTCTCAGTGTTCCAAAGATACCATATTATATAAGGATATGGTTCTCTGTCCAAGTCCGGATCCTTCTTCTCAAAAAATATAATACATATTGGCATAAAAATTTGATACCAAGAAGATGTTTGGATCCGATGGTGTCGTTGATAAAGACCATGCCTAAAAGGCCTATGGGATCTCAAAAATGGCAGGAGTAACTGATTCATCAGGGTCCCCACATTTTAGGAAAATCATTATTCATTGCATATGACGACGTGTCAGGTTCCTTCTTACCACTGCTGGCAGTTCATCAGCTGCAAAATAAGGTGATGCATCTTTTGAGGAGCCCTTTATTATCCAAGAGAAGTCTTGAAGCTTGGTGACACTGGGTTCCGAGAATGCCTTCTCTTATTCATTCTTTAGGATATTTCATGCTACCCAGTATTCAAACTTAATAGATATAAACCACTCTCTATGAAGCTCCAATAAAACGTATTTCGATGGGTTGTTCGGGATTTATAGTCAACTACAAAATCAGAAGTATAATCTCTTGGACAAAAATAAATTTCAAGCATCTCCACATCCCCTTTCCTTCAATTCTCCCCTGATAATATCATTGACAGTCATACTCGGATGTACCACCATGACTTTAGGACATGCTGATGTAGCTGGTGTTGTAGGAGGATCCTCCCACACATTAACCTCATATCTTGAATGAATTTTTCTGTATAATCTCCAACAATAGTAATTTTCTTGCCGTTGAAATACTAATCCATGCATAGGAAGGATTATTTTTTTGAACTTAATCGCAATGGCGAACTAAGTCTATAGTATTTTCCACACATAACATGAGCTAACAAAGAATCTAGAAACTGAACCAAGTGCCATAATTTTTTTTCCAAGAGTGCAAGATTAAACTCATGGATCATACGAAATTTAATTCCACCCTTCTCTCTTGGTAAACAAAGGTTCTCTCATTTTTCCTAGTAAATTTCGCTTATATGTTGATTTGAACTCCACCAGAAATGTGTAATGGCACTTGCAAGTCTCTTACATATCTCCAAGGAAGAAAGAAGCTAGATATAACGTAATTTAAAAGAGCTAGTAAAATAGATTTGATTAGCACTTCTTTCTCTCCTTTGATAACCATCTGCATGTCCATTTATTCACTTTGTTTTGTAAAATGTCCTTTTGAAAGACAATCAGCTTGCATTTAGAATTGTTAATATCATTTAGAATTCCTAATTAGGAACCTATTCCACTTTATTCTGGATCCAAGAGTATCCATAATTGTTTGACTTACATTACCAGAAACTCTTTTACCAAAGATTATATATATATCTCAAAGTTGATGCATTAACCTAAGGCTTTTCCATATTTTTCTTACTACCTTCATAATTTCTTCACATTCACAGGGTTCCACTTTACAAAAGAAAAGACTGTCATCAGCAAAGAGAATGTGAGATACCAAAAGGGTTAGCGTGTGAAACATGTCTCCCCATTATTCTTCACTTGATTCTCTGCATGATTGAGAAGGCTAACGAGTGATTTCGTGCTTAGAATATATATGAAGGAGACAAATGATCTCCTTGCTTTAGTCCTTTTTCAGGAGTAATAGTCCCTCTTGGCTTACCATTAATGAGGACCTTATACTTGAATGATGATATACATCACATAATCCAATCAATCCATGGTATACGAGAATCTCATTTCTATATTGCTACTCTAATGAATGCTTATTCCACCATCTCATACGTTTTGCTCATATATGTCTTTATTCATATCCTTTTGTTCCTTACTCCCGGCTTTGTTCTAAGCGCATGAAACATCTAATGTGCAATAATGATGTTGTCTGTAATCTGTCTTCCAACAAAAAAGGTTGACTAGATTTCTAAGATACGATTAGAGAGAACGTTCTTCAATCTCTAGCATAAGACCTTAGAGATTATCTTATAGCTGATATTACACAGGTTGATTGGCCTGAACTGAGACATCTGGTTAGGCCTTATCCTTTTTGGGATTAGGCATATATTTGTGTCGTTCAGACCTTGGGCCATAGTGCCATCAAAAGAAACTGGTTAACCATACGGGTGAAAACTTCCTTTACTATATCCCAAAATTTTCTAATAAAATAGAGAAGTCATCGCCATCTGGTCGTGGTGCTTTTTCAAGATGCATCGCAAATAACATTAGCTTAACCTCTCGATCTGTAACGATGGCTGCCAAATCGTCATCAATAGAATATGTGATTTTTGTCGATA
>CAJHQP010010832.1:0-17206 GCA_905132765.1 Moricandia arvensis
GAACCGGAGACAACAAAGGTGTCGAACTCTTTGAACATCATCTTATATCAGTACACTATGCAAATATGCATTAAAACAATAGTATCATATTTTTGAATTTTTCTAAAAAACCGTGGGTTAACCACCCCTTACGAGATATTTAGTTTTTGTGTACATGTTCTATACACTAACGTTTATTCTCTTTATAATTTTTTAAAATTTCTAACTACTTTCTATCTGTATATTGATGTATGCAAGACCTTTTTCATGGTACATGGACATCGTCTCTAATGTTTTGACAATTAAATTAAATAAAAATTTATATACTATAGAAATCAGCATACTAACCACTATGAAATCTCTATTCTCTAGAGAAACAGAGAAGAAAAAAGTTCCAAACCTCTTTGATGTTATCCTATGTCAGTTCATAATGCAACTATGCACTAAATAATATTGTCATATTTTTTTGAATTTTTCTTAGAATTTGTAGGTTAACCCCTACAAAATTATTGAGTTTTCGGTAAATACTCTATATATGGAAGTTTATCCTCTTTAGGGTTGTTTAAAATTTTCTAAACACATTCTACATTTATTTTAATGTATGGAAAATATTTATTTAATGTATGGAAAATATTTATTCATTGTACATGGACATCGTTTCTAAAAGTTCAACAATTACTGTGGGTTAACCCCTATAAAAATATTGAATTTTCTACAAATGTTTTATACGCTGAAATTTATCTTATTTATATTTGTTTAAAATTTCTAACTACATTCTATATTTATACTAATGTATGCAATAATTTTTCCATATATATGTTGGAGTCACTGCAGTAGGGACATTCATCCAACATTCTCCAAGAACCAAGCGGTGGAAAAGGATTCTGGCCACCAGAAAAGTCACAAACCTCTTCCAATAGACCATTAGTGTTGTGCATTGAAAGGGAAATGCAGTCTCATAAAACATCTATCGCCTAAAAGCCAAGAAAAAACTGGTAGACTTGTTGAACTAAGACTAATCAAAATCATTTTGTTTTTGTACTTGCTATTCTTTCCCTGATTTGAGGTTGCCGTATGAAGCATTCACCAATAAGCCAAGCAATCACTAGATCAATACAATAACGGAAAGATAAAAGAGTTTATACAAAGGCCCCAATGATAACTTTATTATATAAGGAGCAATCAAGTCAGTGAACATGAGAGACACCAATTCATTGATTCAGTTTTACTACCAAAGATTCCACTATTCCTGTAAATCACAACATAAGCTCCATCATCTATTCCAGCTTCTGAAGCATCAACTTGCAGCAAGAAGCTTTTGCAACTGACCATTCTCCACAGCATCAGCAAGATCTGAAGCAAGATAAAGTCAGTGACTATAAACATAAAAGAAAAGGAAAAGGAAGAAACTTTGAGGGTAGAGGTAATAATACCATCAGAGCCACCAATATGCTTGCCGTTAACAAAAACTTGGGGGACAGTACGGCGACCAACAAATTCCAGAAGCTCGTATTGTATTTGATCTCCGTCCTCTGCCAACAAAAACACAAGTCGTTTCCTTGAAAAACAAATCCAAATGAGAATGGGGACAAAACAAAGTGATAGATAGATACCTCTGAGATCAAGCTCCACAACAAAAGGCTGTTCCTTAAGTTGGCTGAAAATGCGTTTCGAGCGCAAGCAATACCTAACCAAAAGTCAAACCAAAACAAAATCACAGCTAGCTTAATCAGAGACAGCATCATATGTTCCTTAACTCAAAATTCAGATTCCAAAAATTTAAAAATGATATGAATCGTAATTCAAAAATTACGGGCAGTAGGATTTGGAGAAGATGACAATCTTGTTGGACAATATGGCGTTCTGCACGAATGCCGACACCGACTTCTCAGCTCCCACAGTGTTTGACAGATCGCTCAGAACCACCACTAGTATTACTACGAGTATCTGAACCGCCCTCGCTTCATCACCGCCACCACGCTCCCCAACCATCGCCATTCCCTTGCTCACCAATACTCTCTCTCTTTTTTTTTCTCCGATGTAATACGCGTCTTGTACTCTTTTTTCCAGCCTCTTGGGCTTTTGATAAATGTTATAGTTGACCAAAACAATTCATTAACATAAATTCATAGAGCTTAGATAAATATTAAATTTTATATGTAGCTATTATTTATATATCGGATTTTCGTTTCTTAATTTTCATGTAAAAATGGATAGATGATACATTCGTAGTTTTTTCATGTATTTTTATGGCCTTTATATTATGTTATGGATCAATTTTCTGAGTGGCCTATATCATAAAACAACAAAGGAAAGACTATTAATAATATAAAGGCCACATTTTTCGGCCCGGTTAATATGAAGGACCACTAGACCAAACACCCAAATGAATTGTCAAAATGTAACAATAATGGGCCTCTCATAAGGTTATAAAATCACATAAAATGATGGGTTATCAAAAGTCAACACTAATAGTACTGACCACGTCCTCTTGTCTCATGTATTCAGTCCAGCTTTTTATAATATTTAAGATTCTTTTATATACCGGGACAAAGTAACAAAATTTAGTTGGTTTTCTGTTTTTATTGAAACCAAATTCGTAAGGGTCGTTGTAAATGTAAGAAAAGTCGGTAAGGTGAAGGGAGCTAGAAGTCTATACCACGGACATCGTGACAAATCATTGAATGACTTTCCCGCTCTAACGCAATTGTGAGCAGCTCCAAGTTAGAATCCGAATGCATACGACCAAACAATTTATTTATGAAATAAATCTACGAATCCACGCTAATATATATTTATATACATAGTTATTTAAATTATTGGTACGGTCCATACAGAAAATTGAAGACTGACTGAAACATCCTAGTTGGTTTAAGAGATTCAAAAGTGGCTCACAATGCTCCCGTGGGGTTGGGACGTATAGCTCCCTCTCTCACTCTCAAAGATTCTCTACTTTTCTTCTTCTTGACATTTCAAATCTGAAAAGGAAACAAACGAAAACATAACCGACGGATAAGTCGAGGGTTCGACGGATACATTATCGTTGAAAAATGTATTGAGGGATGATTTTATGAGCCCGCCGTGTAAGAATATACGGATTATAGGCGGAAATTAGGCAAAAAAAGATCAAATATTTTGATTGGTCGACTCACGTCAAATGCATGAGACACACCCATATAGAGCACGGCACGTCAGCATAACACGTGGCTACTGCTTCTCAAGCCGGCGGCTCGGCTCCTCATAATGTTGAACATTCAATTTTCTATAATCCAGAGCATTCTTATCGGTAGGACCTTTTAAATGTCCTTAAGTTCTTTTTTTTTTTTAATTAAAAAAATATATATATATAGACTAATAGCGGGCCGCCACATAGGAGTGGGGCCCGCAAACAGACTAGGACCAGGGCTGGGACATTGCTTATTTAAGGACATTGGGGAAAAGTTTTTGGTAAAAGGTGTGGGTCCCACACCAAAAAGTCACTAATGACCAGGGACACCGATACTGATGGTCTTTACAATATGCAAAACCAAAATTTCTTTAAAATTTCCCTGTAATAAATTCTAAAAAAGTATTGTCTATAAACTATTTTCTTGAACAATTGCTCGTTTGGGTTTGGTAATCATCACACATTTCCAATGTTGAGAATAATTCCATTTGTTTAAATTCAACATGCACATCTATATTGCATACAAAATACATGCAAAATGGCAAAACTATTGTTCAAGTAAGTGTCGATAATAAATACTAATTTTAAAAGGAAAAACATGATAACTAATATTTTATACGGCTTGAATAATGTAACATGTAAAATCTAAAAAATTATCTCCATCTATAGCAATAACTATTAACTAGTAGCTACAAAGACTAAAAGAGAATCTACACCAATTTGAGTAAGGTAGAGCCGTAGACGAGAAGATAAAGGAATCTCCATAGATTTTTTCTTTCGCTATGTGTGTTGTCTCGATAGATAGATGTTTTTAGATGAAAAAGTTTATTTTTAGTTTGAATGATAGTCTCGTGGTGTGTTAGAAGGACAAAAGCTGGCCCGCCATATTGTCTTGGGTTTCTGCATCATCTCAGTTCACACTTTACCTTTACTCCCAAGACATGCTTTGCTCCATTATAAGGTTTTTTTTCTTCTCCCTAATCAAAGTTTAAAATATTAATGGTCACATGTTAACTTTAATTTTTTTGTAACTAAAAGAAAGCAAAAAATCAAAACCATGAGAGCGGGAGGGATAATTCCCAAGATGAGCGGCGATGAACGCGGTCAAGGGCCTACAGGGAAAACGGTAATCTTTGTTTGTTTACCTAAAAAGTAAAATAAAACGAGTAGAAGATATATATATTACATATACAAAGGAAAGAAATGAGAAGCAAGGAGATATATATATAGTCTAGTTCAAAACTATAATCTTGATTACACATTAATGAACAGTAAGGTTTTAAGGTTTGATTTTCTGTATCTTTTATAAAAGTAAATACGCGTTGAATTTATAAAAGAATCTAAGGGATAGAAAAATTTATAGATTTATTACCGGTTGGGTAAACTTTATTCATAAAAAAAAAGGTGAAAAGAGATAAGAAAGGAGAGGGAGTTTCAAGTAGAGAAGGGAGAGGCTGAGATAAACCAAATTGAATGCTTTACCAAACTCACAAAACCATCACTCTTTGACCCTCTTTTCATTTCTTTCTTCTTCTCACCGCCGCTCCTTCCTCCTGCCCCTTCGCCTCTCTGTCTCAGGTATCTTTTTTCATAGCTTCTATCCATTTTGTAGGGGAATTAAAAAGGTTTCACATGCTCTTAGAATCTGCTTCGCTTGTTACGTTTTCAGTCTCGTGACTAACTCTCTTTGTGGGTCGGTTGTATGTCGTCACTTCTTTTGGGGTTCGTGTTTTTTTTTTTTCTGTTTCTCTTGGAATTGGGAACGAACGAACGTTTTTTTTGACGTTTCTTTTTAAAAAGAATGTGAAATTTATTTGGTGAGTTTCGATAATAAAAAAGATGTTATTATGTTCCTTGGTTGTTGTTGTTGTTTAGGTTTTTTGATAAGAAATGGAACGTGTTGAAGCAGCGTTGAAAAGCAGTGTCAGGAAAGACATGGCTTTCAAAACGACCCTGCCCGTTCACGAAGACTTTCTCGCCGTCACCACCGCCGAGGATTTTTCCGTCGACGACTTCTTCGACTTGTCTAACGACGGCGTTTTTTTCACCGAGGATGAGGACGAACCCAAGACTCATCAAGAGATGCTCCATGTTTCCTCCGAGGAACCACAGGACAACGGAGACGACGCTCTTCGCCCGAGTAAAGACGGTTTGGGGTCTCTCCCTTCAAGCGAACTCTCCGTTCCGGTATTTTAATTCCCTTTTAATACACACTAGAGAACGTTTTTTCCTTAATTCTTATCTGACCTTTTTATTTATTTTAATTTTTGTTGTTGTTAAAAAGACGGATGAATTAGCGGAGCTTGAGTGGCTATCCCATTTCGTAGAGGATTCATTTACTGAATATTCTGCTCCAAATCTCACCGGAACCCCGACTGAAAAGCCAGCCTGGTTAACCGGTGACCGGAAACACCCTCTGACTCCTGTCTCACAAGACTCGTGTTTCAAATCCCCTGTTCCCTCTAAAGCCCGTACCAAACGCAACCGGAATGGAACCAACTTCTGGTCGATTGGCTCGTCCTCCTCTTCTGGCCCTTCTTCCTCGAGTTCGACTTCCTCGTCCTCTTCCGCTCCTTCCAGCACGTGGTTCTCTGGCGCTGAGCTGCTCGAACCAGTCTCCACGTCGGATAAACCGCCCGTTCCCAAAAAACATAAGAAACGGTCGACCGAGTCTGTTTACAGTGGCCAGCTACGGCTGGAGCAGCCATCTCGACGGTGCAGCCACTGTGGCGTTCAGAAAACCCCACAGTGGCGAGCTGGACCAATGGGAGCCAAGACTCTGTGCAATGCCTGCGGGGTTCGGTATAAGTCTGGTCGGTTACTACCAGAATACAGACCAGCTTGTAGCCCGACATTCTCAAGCGAGCTCCACTCCAACCACCACCGCAAAGTCATGGAGATGCGGCGGAAAAAGGAGCCGACGGATGATAACGAAACCGGTTTAAACCAGCTGGTTCAGTCCCCACAAGCTGTACCAAGTTTTTGAAGAAATAACTCCTCGAAATTAGAGCAGAGAGTTAGGAGTCGGCCCGGTTCAGTCAGTTGTAGCCCTCGAGTTAGTATCTCATTGACTTTTTGTATATTATTACTTTGATATTTTTTAGCATTTACTCTTGTTTTTGTTACCGTAATTTGATTTTTCATGCTACGAGTCGAGGGTAAGTTTTTAGTAACTGATTAGGTCAAAAACTCATTGTATCGTATTCGTTCTCATTAGCTTTTCAGTTTAAATTTTCTGCTAGGTTACGCTTAGAAAATTTGAATTTGATTTGAAACCGTGGGAATTGGTTCACACTTTAACTCTAATAAGAGAAGGTTGCGTACCGTTGCATTAATGAATGGACCAAACCAATGTGGCACATTATCCAGTAAATCATGGACACGCGACGTGTGGCATTGTCCCTTTCTAAATAAATTTAGATGGTGAATCAATAGACCATACAGACCACCCTCTTCAAATGTGCAGCTGGTTAAGAAAAAAAAAACCCATTAAATTCATGGAAGTATAATTTTGAGGTGTGTGCCCACATGAGGTTAGTGAGGCCCAACAAGACATGATGTAGAAACATTGTAATGGTCACATTATTTATCTTGGATTATCTTATGCTTCTTCTAAGTAGAATTACAAGTTAACCTAACTTGGCATTCGGCTACAAGACTACTTTCGACGATGTCATTACAATCGCTAGATATGTGTCATAGACATAGTACTCCGTTCTACGATGCATGCATGCATGAGAACGTCGTCACAATGTGGGTTTATACATGATTGTAATAGATTGATTACCTGTGGGCCCAAATAATATGGGCTCTGTCGGATAAGCATGGGTTGTTGTGTAACTCATGCTTTGTCTCCCTCCCAGTCCCACACTGAAGCATCATCCAACGAGCTGCCAATTTCTTCGTACCGTGAAAAGGGGTGGTTTTTTATTCTTTGGGAAACGGCAAGGTGTTGGCTTGGAAATTCCAGAAACGTCATCATATTAGATCTCTCTTTCATTCGTCTCCCCAACCTAACCTAACCTAACCTGCTGAAACAAACTATTGGATTCCAACTTCGACGTTTGTTCACCAGAGTCATGGGAGCATCAGATTCAACGCTATTAGGCGCTCAGGTAACTGAATTTCCTCGGTCTGATTCATCCCGGTAATTGAAATCCTCAAAAATGTAATTTTATATTTTTGCAGGAAAAGGGAGGTGGGGATGTGATAACGACCATCTCTCATCGATCCGAAAGAGTGGATCCCATTCTCGAGAGTCTTAAATCCCTCACCCTCGTGAGTTACTTGTAGTCTTTTGCGTTTCCTCACAGATAGGAATCATGGGCCGTCCTCTCTTTTAGATTGAGATATTTTTGGTATAATATATATTGGCAGAGAAGTCCAATATTGAAGGCAGCTTCTCTCACAGAAAGTAGCTTAACGGACATCTTAGTTAGGAAAGCTTTATCCTCTTCCTCTTCCCCCTGTGAGTCTTTTTTTTTTTCTAAATCATATTACACTCTGTCTCTTTTGTTTGCTACACTTGTCTTTCTTTCCAACATCTTATTATCAACTGTTTCCCAGATACGGTGGATCCTCAAATACTTCTTGAGCTCTTCTCCCTTTATCGTGAATGGCAAGACAGCAAAGCTCAAGATATTACCAACAGACAGGTAGGTCTCTCTTCTTCTTCTTCTTCTTTTTTTCGCAACAATTGCAACTGAACACTCTGGGTGCCTCTTTCTTCTCAATCTTTGGCTTCACCAATCATGGTTTAGCAATTACACAGAAATTCATTATAACATGTTTGCATCATCATGTGTATCTAGGAAGATATAGAAAACAAGATTGAAGTTGCAGATGCTTTGGCCTCTAAACTTGTACAGAGGTTTAACCACTCCGTTTCTGCTATGAGGACTACTTCCCTGCATTTATCTCAAGGTACCTATATCATCCCTTGTTTCAGTGTACAATATACATGCCCCCCCCCCTGACACTAGACTGCCTTCTCTATGTATCTCACCGGTGCAAATATTTCCAGTTCATGGGTTGCAAGTGGAGCTTGGGGAGCTCAAAGGAAGGTTGACAGAGGTGATCAACAACTGTGATACATTATGTAAAAGAATTAATGCTGAGGGACCTGAATCTCTAAGGTCAACACTGACGCCCTTTATGCTTTCACCTCCTGATTCGGTCAGTATGAACACTACTGCTACTTTGTCTTCTGAACACCAGGAATAAGAGTCAATTCTCGGTTCCCGTAGATAGATTGGTGAGTCTAATTGTCACTTTATTTTATACGCTCTTTTGATTTTGGATAAATGCAAAGCTGATGATGCTATTGATCCTTCTTCTCTGTTTTGACTCCTTGTGTTCCTTTTGTTATTTTATCTTCACGCTCTGAGTACTGATTTAGTTTGCTTTCGGAGTTGTATGCGTAATCGCTCCTAAACAGTAGGAAATCATTGTTGTGATGTAGGAAAATTAATATGTTATTCGCTTAGTTCGCCTTTGATACACAAAATCGACAGTGGATGATGATTTGCAGTTTATGAAACGAGAAAACAGGAAATGGAAAAAACTTGGAAAACAGATAATGATAGGACTCTTTTTTGGGCAGCTGCTTGGAGATTAAGGTTGCTGCTGAGCGTCCATGTAACCAGCATCGACCAGCACTTTCTCCCTATTAGCCATCTCCAGATCTTCATCCACCATCATCTTCACCAGCTGCTCAAACCCTACTTTCGGCTTCCATTTCAACACCTCCTTTGCCTTGCTCGCATCCCCTTTCAGATTGTCAACCTCCGTTGGCCTGAAGTACCTCTTGTCGATCTCCACGTAGTCTTTCCAGTTGAGCCCGAGGTACCCGAAGGACACCTCCAGAAACTCCTCAACGGTGTGTGACTCCTCTGTTGCCACCACATAGTCATCTGGCTTCTCCTGCTGCAGCATCAGCCACATTGCCTCCACGTAGTCCCCTGCGAATCCCCAGTCCCTTGACGCCTGTATGTTTCCCAGGAAGAGCTTCGTCTGTAGTCCGACCTTGATCCTCCCCAAGGCCCTAGTTATTTTCCTAGTCACAAAGTTCTCGCCTCGACGGGGTGACTCGTGGTTGAACAAGATTCCGTTGCAGGCGTACAGGCCGTATGCTTCTCGGTAGTTGACAGTGTACCAGTGAGCAGCGCATTTGGAGGCAGCGTAGGGAGATCTCGGGTGAAACGGAGTCGTCTCAGATTGCGGAGGAGGAGTTGACCCGAACATCTCCGAGGATCCGGCCTGGTAGTACTTGATGGTGCGGCCATTGTCAGCCATGTGAGACCTGACAGCCTCCAGCAGGCGGAGAGCTCCAGTAGCGACAACATCAGCAGTGTAGTCAGGGATCTCGAAGGAGACGGCAACGTGAGACTGAGCAGCAAAGGTTATAGACCTCGTCTGGCTTGATAACGTCGAGCCAACGGCGGAGGGAGGAGGCATCAGAGAGATCAGCATAGTGGAGCTTCATGAGAGCTTTGTTGGCATTGTGGGGATCAACGTAGATATGGTTGATTCGCTGCGTGTTGTAGTTTGAGGATCGTCGGATCAGGCCGTGGACTTCGTAGCCTTTTCCAAGCAGGAACTCCGTCAGGTATGATCCGTCCTGCCCGGTGATTCCGGTGACAAGTGCAACTTTCCTTGGCTGTGACGCAATGTGAGAATCACCATTAGGAGTTGCCACAGCTTCGGATCTGGACACATTGTCTTCGGAGGCCATTTTGATCAGATGGGATCAGAAGAAATGTGAGAGGAGAAGTGAGGTGCACGACCTGCTTTGTGTTTGATTTTTTAAAGCCCCTTACGGGTTTGGTTACCTTATATAGAGGCCATAGAAGAATAGAGGTGAGAGGATGATCAACTTGGTAACTTAACAGGTGAATCTCTGTAAGGCTACGTAAAGTAGTACGTGTTTGGCAAATCGCCGGCAAGCGTTGACCGAATACAAATAATTTTAATGATCTATATGTATAGGGCCTGGTGTACTAATATGGGTTTCCAAGCGCAGTACAAATAGTAATAGGCTGAATATACTGAGCCCTAGACAGTATGGACTTTAGCAATTGCCAGAACCCAGAAGCCGTTTAATTGTACATTGTTTTTTTTATACACTTACAAGTTTCAAAATTCAGAACTCGAAGCGTAAGTGAATAGATGGGTTTACTGAAGGAACATAACATAAAAAAAAAAATTAGTAAGTATGGTGAGTATAGTAGTGTATTTTAGCAAAAGAAAAAAACTAAATGACTGTAAATTAAAACAGGAGTATACTGCATTGTCAATTGTCATCGCGTTAAAAAAATATTGATCGTAGAGTTGCTAAAAATCCAACAACGCCTCTAGCACTAGTCGCTCGTGGTGGAAATATCATGATTGCTCCTAATTAAAAAATGAAGTCTTCATATAATTAACAATTAAATGCAACAATCAATAACCCCAAAATAATTAAAAAAAAAAATTAAATTCATATATCATGCAAAAGATTGATCGGCTTGATATCAGAGAATCTTTAAATCTGTGAAAAGGAGGGTAAAAGAACCGACTTTTATTTTAGTAGGGCAGAGATTACGGGACTTAGTGAAAATAAAGTCACTTTCCTTCTTAATTTTTCTGCGTGGGTGTCTGCATAAAAGTGAAAATTATTTAACTTTTTGCATTCAAAATCATTACACTATGATTTGGTGCCAATGCACATCGGAAACACGGCCGCTAATACTACTATTTTATTGAATTTTGTTTATTTTTAATCATATAATCGAAGACTATGAGATCATTGAGATGACTTACTAGACCATCAATCATTCCCATTGAGGCATTAAGAATGAAGCTTCCTTGGAGTTAAGACAATAGTAAGATACACAATAATTAAGCATTTACCTTCTTTTCGATTGTTACCCATCTCACTATTACATTTCCATTTACTATTTGCCATCGTTAATTTCTTTTAAAAAACATCTAGTTTTTTTCCTTACTATAACCACACCATGTATGAGCCCATGTCTCTATGCTTGTATTCGAAATCACTACACGGTTGTAAATTTTTTTGTGTGTTGGATAATCATCTACTCGCTAAGATAATTTAATGTACTAAACTTAAGTAAGTGTAAGAAGAAAAGTGACTTGGTGGTGTCTGAATGTAAGAAGAAAAGTAGAAGTGTGGGAATTAATACAACTAGTATTAGGTAGGCACACAAATATCAGTGATCAAGTGATTTGCTCGGGTCTGAATGTATTACAGGTTGAGTGACATATAGGTTAGGTTAAATCGTATGTTTATAAAATGTGTAGATAGCTATTTGTGTTCTTAACGCAGTTGTTGATTCTCTTCTTTTTGAATTGAAGTAAAACTATTAGAGATATATACAACTCTCTTGTGTATATATACAACTCTCTTGTAAGTCATTAAGGCACAACACAATAATATATCATTCTATTATACTTTACTTGGTATCAGAACATTCAATCCTAGAAGATCAAGTATAAAAATTTCCGCATATATAAAAAAAAAGTGTTCTTATTCTCGTGATTGTCATGGTTGCTATAATAATTGGAGAAGAGGAAGAGGGGTCTAATACCGACGATGAAGACGAATTGCCGCATGGGTATGAGTCGCGGGTTTGGTGTTATTAGCTATTAGTCAAAACAAGTTATTGGGTTTTGCTTCTATTTCTATTTGGTTACGTGCAATGGTTATAGGTTAGGTCTTGATTTTTTTTTTTTAGTTACATTAAAGCTTTACGATCTTTGGCGAGTGCCATTATTAAAAGTTATACGATTATTAAGAGTTTAGTGTTCAAAGGTTAGTGGATTTCACATGGGTTATTTTTTATTTTAGAGATTTTCTATAGTTTAGAATTTCTCACAGTTTATGCTGTGTTATTCCATAGTTTGGAATATTTTGGTTATAGTTTAACCATTACAGAGGAGTTCTAATAGAACGTTTCAGTTTTCGGTCAAGTTATTTAGTCTGAGCTGTTTGAGATATGAACGATTGTTTGGAGCTGCAGTTGCGCCCACGGGATGTATTCCCATTGTCAAGACCAAAAACAAGCTGAAGATTTTAATCCCTCCTTCTCAATGTTGAAGTTTTACCCGGAGCAGTCTATCGATTTGTTTTCTTTGATATAGTGTCCACGACATATGTGGTCTGCTTTGTGATTGCAGATTTACGTGTTGCATCCCACATTTGTCGTGCGGGGGAGTATTAGAGATATATTGGAGAGCAAGATGTGTATCTTGCGGACCATGTGTTATGGACCATTGAAATCCGATTATGAAGTGAAGCCCATGAAGTCCAAACCGAAGAATATTATATAAATCTATTGTGATAAGGATTGACTGATTTAGATATATATCATAAGATTTAGATATATATCATAAGATTTAGATAAGTTCTATTTCTAGTTGAGATAGGTTTAACTCTTGTGTATATATACAACTCTCTTGTAAGTCATTAAGGCACAACACAATAATATATCATATTCTATTAGACTTTACAAAAACCCCTACGGTTTCATGCGAAGACAAAAAAGATAGACCTAATAGTAAATAGATTGTTTGGTGGATAACACTAGAAGATAATTTAAATATAGAAAAAGGGGGATACTGGCAAAGCCATAATATACATGGTCACGAGACAACATATCTACTTCAAGTTTGTAAGATTAAGGTGACAGTCACTAAAAAGCAAAGGACAAGTAAAAAAAAAAAAAAAAGACATTATTATTATATATCTTCCATGATAAGCAACTAATTACTACTGTACATAGAGAGAAGAGGGATGAGGTTTATACACACATAGCTAGCTGGAAATGGAATATTGAAATAAGATTCCATATATACATATAAGGTTAACTAACTTTGGTGGATTTTATCTTCAGAAAACTTAGTTTGTTACGTAGTTGTTGATTCGGATTCTACATATAATAGAATCTGATGCCCTTCTTCTTTTTTTTTGTGATAATTTAATTAGGGGTTTGGGGTGTTGTGGAGAACGACGGCAAGAGATTCTTGGCGACGAAACAAGCGCTGTTTGGCAATGAAAGCTTCAATCGTTTTCTGAAACTCTTCGTTGCTAAGGTTATCCTCTGCATAATTATTATTCTTATTATGATCATCTTCCTTAGAGTTATTATCATCATCATCTTGGATTCTCATGCACTTATCCGTATGGGATCTGTGAAGAAGAGAAGGGGTAGGGATGACCACCATATGATGCTTTCCACAAACGTCGGACTTGCTTCTTCCATACACCTTTGGCTCATCCGAAACATAACTCTTATCCGAATCTGTCTCCACGCCATCCTTTTCTTCTTTAGGAATATTATTTGAATCAGTGACGACGATCACCTCTTTGTCGTCGTAAACGATCTCTTCTTCATCTTCATGGGAAGGCTTGGATGTGACCAAGGCCTCGTAGATCTCTGTTTCTGGGGATCCTCTGTTTTCCTCCTCTACAGAGGACTTGGTGAGGAGAGCCACGACGATGCAGTTCCCGAAGACGAAGACGAAGAGTGGTGTCGATATAACGCCCGCGATACGGCGAAGAAACTCACGGGAGATTCGGAGGGCGAAAGGAAGGCGCGTAAACGTCCATAGTAGGAAGAGGATGGCGACGCAGACCTCAGCGGCGCGGAAGAAACGTCCGATACTGCGGAAGCGGTTGTATCGACGCAACGCCTTTGCTTTCTCTGCTTTCACGTTGTTATCCAAATTCATCGAATCCATTTTTTTGATTTTTTTGAAAGCAAGCAAGAAAGTTACTCTCACACACACTCAGTAGTGTAAAAGAAAGAGAGAGAGATAAAATGGAAGAAAGGTGGAGAAAAGTGGAGCGTGTTACTTCCCACATATCTCTCTTTTATAGACTCATCTTCCTCCCCTTTCCTTACCTCACTCTCTCTCTCCCCATGTTTTTAAAAAAAAACTTTCTTCTAATAATTGTCACTTTCCCTCTCTTTTTTTTTTTTAATATAACAACAACATTTATCTAACTTATATATATATTCCAATTATTATTCCCTATGCAAACACCACTTATCCCTATTATAAAATATCTTATTTAAATACCCAAAAAAAAATCAACAATACTTTTGAAAAGAACTCATTTCTCTCTATTTTTGATGGATAAAACCTACATAAATTATACATCTTCCATTAATCATGTCAATTTTGAGTTGGAATTTTCTTAGTAAAAGTTATTATTGCTAATTGAACCCAAACCAATGGTAAATCCTCCATTCGTAATTTTACATACTCATATCTATATGATCATACTTATATATGTATATAGAGAGAGACTAGAACTGCATCTGATTCATTTCAGAGTTCTTCTAGGTTTCTAGAACAACTTATTTACTTTTTGCAAGGTTAATGTAAATTGTGTTTAAAGTAATATTCAAAAAACATTAAAGTAGTAGCATATGTAATATATTTTTTAGTTCGTATATAAGCACTTGAAACTACTTTATATCAAAAGAATCGAATATTGTTTTTAGCATAATAAGTAGACGAAAAACTCATAGACATCACTTTAGAACACACTGATTCTGTCTTGATCTAAACTCTAAGATCTCTCAATATATATATATAAGCATCTAAATATTAAACAACTACTTTAGAGTAACTTCGCATTTAAAAAATAATAAAAATACGAGTTTCAACTACTCATAATATATACATAAAATGTAAAAACATCCAAAAGAAAATTGAACCGAGCAAAAATGTAAAAGATGATTTAAAAACAACCAAAAGAATCAGTGGATTTTTCTTTTTTCTTTTTTTGGGGATTTCACATGATGCGTATGGCATCCGTATAAACTCACCGCTGTTAGAGTGTACCACTTCGTATTTGCTTAACCCTCTCTTCTCTTTTGGTTAGCTTTCTCGTGCATTCCACCGTTTTATTCTTCAGTTTTATATTCTTTGCTTAATTACTCCCTTTCTCGTGCATTTTCACCGTATCGCTTACATTATAAAATACTTGCTCTTACTACATAGTAAATGCAAACTCTATTATATGCTCCCTCTCACTTATTATCTTGCAAGTATGATCCTGACAATCGTTGACTGTTTTTATGTTTCATGATAACAAGGAAAAATTAGCAGGGACATAATTTGATGTAGCTATAACAAAAAAAATAAAATAATAATAATATTAGCTTGTTTACTACTGTAAAAGATGTAGCATTAAAAATGAGAAGTAATATATGTCGGTGACTAGACAAAAACGGTGGGGGCCGGAGAGTTGACTGGTCGGGAGAAAAAAACAAGAATTCGTGTTCAATGCGACGTTACAAACTAATTATTTAACTTACCTGATAAACTGACAAAGACTGGAGCTCAACACATGAATGATAACTTAAGAAAAAAGAAGATAGAACCAATGTTTAAACGATGAGATCCTATTGTGAACAAATGTTTAAAGAGTGTAAGTGAATTGTAGTCGCGAACTAAGTTAAGCTATTGAATAGTTAGGCGATGAGATCCTACTGCAAACAACCTTATCTATCTACTGGACCGGTTGAAATACATAGTTTAACAATATTCATTGCCATAATTTTCATAATATATAACTACTAGATCACTATAAATCTTCTAAATAAATGGTCCTAATTAGTGGATAATTGGGGAAAACTCATAATAGATATAGCTAATTATGGATATACAGCTTGGTTCGACTACGATATATATATATATATATATACATAATACATATGCGTTACTTTAATTAGTTCACTTTTAAATTCGCATGTAATACCATTCCAAGTAACCCGACGTTGGTGGTCGGGTGGTTGGGGCGGCTCGCAAAGACCCTAAGGGTCGCGGGTTCGAAACCCCTCCACTCAGATTACCCCAACGTTGGGCCACGCGGATATGGGCTGTGTTGGTAAAGCCCATTTGAATACCCGGAGAGAGGGTCCATCCGTGGGCTGCACCTCCCCTTGGGGATTAGTCTGGGCCTCGGCCTGGGATACCCCAGGTAAAAAAAAAAAAAAAAAAAAAAAAAAAGTAATACCATTCCAAGCATCATTCTAATATCCACAGGCACAAACTTGCACGCACGCGAAGATTTGTGTCAGTATTAAAATTGTTGTGCAGTAGTATTTAACTTGGTAAAAATGGAGTAGCATAAGCTAGTACAATTCATAGGAGGACAGGAGTATAGGTAGTAGGGCAGAAGAAGATTGTTTCATTGTTGAGACCCTGCCTGATTCAAAGCTTTGACCACTGTAAGCTATATCCTGCATGTGGTCAATGACAACAATCATCATGAATTTCAGGGACTATTTGGTACGACACGGTACCGTATTTATAATCCCTTTTTTCAGTTTTCACTTTCAAACTTAAAGTCTTCTTCCCATATTTGACTCAAAAGTCTTCTTCATTTTCTGGCACAGCATTGTGTAAAACTGTACTTTTAGATTGATTTTGTCAGAACGATAGACGCATCATGACATCTTTTGAATACATATTGTATAGAGTAAATTAACCATGTCCTTTAAGCCAGTAAACATATGGAGTTTTTGTTCTTGTCTAAAGTATTCGGTGCTTTTACGACTATATCATTTTCTTATATCCACAACCAAAAGCTATAATCGAAAGTTGATTATTATTTTTTAAATAAAATAAATATATAGTAACGCGAGTTCAACTGGAAAACTTTTACGTGCGAGAATCTATTTACACATCAGCCTGAATATATAAAAACTATAAAAGATAACCAAGAATATATTTCTATTTATACGTATATCAAATTTTTATACGTATATTAATTTAATTGGTCAAAATGTTTTTGTTCTGTTTTATTTTATTCTATTTTCCTTTCCAAAGCTTGTAAAGCATATTCGACCTCCAATATAGATAAGTTTTTCATATTAGGATATCAAAATAATTTTTATTTATCAAATGTAGTGTCTAGAAAATACGAAAATAAGCAACAATGTTCTGAAACGATGAGACATTCATAATATTCTGAAGCATAAACGACGTGTACACGGCCTTCACACCGTTGATGCATTATTTTAGTCATATTCGAATTTCAACAAT
>CAJHQP010010833.1:0-17199 GCA_905132765.1 Moricandia arvensis
ATGTCAACACCATTCAAATGTTCCTAAAATATTCTGGAGTGATGCTGTAGTGACAGCATGCTACCTTATTAATCGGATCCCAACTAAGGTGCTGAAGGATATCTCTCCTTATGAAGTGTTGAACCAAACCAGACCATCCATTCACCACCTCAGAGTGTTTGGATGTGTCTGCTTTGTGTTGATACCAGGAGAGCAAAGGAACAAGCTAGAAGCAAAGAGTAGGAAGTGTATGTTCATAGGCTACTCTTCTAAGCAGAAAGGATACAAGTGCTACAATCCTGAAACAAGAAGAGTGCTTGTATTTAGAGATGTGAAATTTATAGAAGGAAAAGGATTCTATGCTGAGAAGAATTGGGATGAGCTCAAAGATCTGTCTCAAGCATCAGATAAGGCCAATAAACTGAGGATCATCTTAGAGAATCTTGGAATCAGTTTATCGAGGGAAAAGGAGACCACTAGAGAAGCTACCCCTACTCAAGTGACTGAACAAGAAGCTGAAGAACTCACTCATCCTGATCCTGAAGGGGGCAATGAACAAGAACAAGCAATGAAACATGGTTCATAAGTTCATGATCAGGATGGTGTAGAAGATCAAACAACTGAAACTGCTCAAGATCATGAAGAAGAAGAGCAGGAAGAAGAACATGACCAGGTTCAACCACCAAGAAGAAGCACAAGAATCAGGAAGGATCCCTCCAATTGGGTGAACACAAGGGTCTACTACAACAGTCAGGCAGTGGCTCATCCAACTTCAGTGGTATGCTCACTTGTGCAATTCCCAGTTGAACATCAAGCATTCATCATTGGATTGGATCAAGGATATATACCAAGGTCTTAATAAGAAGAAATGGAGCTTGATGTGTGGAAAGAGTCAGTTGGAAATTAGACCAATGCCATGATTATAAATGACACTTGGTATGAGAGTGAGCTCCCAAAGGGGAAGAAGGCAGTCTCAAGTAAGTGGGTCTTCACAATCAAATACTTGGCAAATGGCAAAGTGGAGAGGCACAAAACAAGACTGGTAGCAAGAGGCTTCACTCAGACATATGGAGAGGATTATGTGGACACATTTTCACCAGTGGCCAAACTACATACCATTCGAATCATCCTCTCTCTTTCAACAAATCTAGAGTGGGAGTTATTGCAGATGGATGTCATAAAAGACTAAATAGAATCTGAGTATAAACGGACAGAAGAGAGTTTAAGAGAGACTAGAAGAGATTTGGAGACTAAAAGGTTAAGACTTTACTAAGAAACCATTTCGAGTATGAAGAACATGAAGAACACTTAGAGAGAATAAGAGAAACTCGAAATACTTGCTTGATTGATTAAATGAGAGGGGTTACAAATATATAGAGAAGGTTATGGCTATGCTTAACGGATACAAGATAAGTTTTCAACCTAAGCATGTGGAGTCAAGGGTCATAGGCGCGCCTAATTCAAAATACTTGGTCCAGAAGCTCTACACGCTTGATTCCTTTGGCATCTTGACCAGATGCTTTAGGCCAGCCTGTCCAGATGCGGAGTGACCCTTATCCTCAAGATTCAGTGCATTTGGACACACGGAAGGAAGGAAGGAAACCTTATCCACGCGGAGGTAACTTCTCTGGTTTTACCCGGAGTAACTTTGGTCAACCCAAAACTTACTTTTGGTCGACCATGGTTGTACGGTTTAACTTGTACGGCCTAACCTGTACGGACTTGTACGGAACTGTACGGACACCTCCAAACTTCTTCCTCTTCATTTCATAAGTCTTTTCCAGCCTTCTTCATAGATCATAACCCCATCTCTTATTTGGTTCAACACTCCCCCTCAAGCTTGACCATGTGGAACAAGTCAAGCTTGGAATGCCATGAGATCTTACTCATTAAAAACCTTGCCAAAAAAAACCCTCCTTAGGGATAAAACCTCAGCAAGGAAAAGAGTAAATACCTCATGACAAGGGGATTAGTTGCGCCTGGTAAGATCAATGAGTCCCAATCTCTGATGGATGGACTCAAGTGTTTTCTGCCTCGGAGCCTTGGTAAAAAACCTCACCCAACTGATCTTCACTCCATGTGTAACAAGGTAAGATCACTCCTTGGACTATCATTTGTCTCACCTTGTGGCAGACAACTTAAACATGCTTGGTTCTTTCATGGAACACCGAGTTTGAGGCAATGTGGATGGCTGCTTGGTTTTCACAATGCATGGTCATTGGTGTGGCCTGATCAATCTCCAAGTGCTTTAGTATCCCCTTGATACAAACTTGCTCATTAGTCAACTTCAACATGGCCCTATACTCAGCTTCAGCACTCGAGCATGAAACTGTTGGAATTCATGAGTTCATGAGTGTTTGTCTCATGTCAAGAGAGTATTCCGTTAACTTGTAACTGAATCCCCTTCAACAAAGCAACAGGAACTCACCATACAAAGGAAGAGACTGTTGGAATTCATGAGTGTTTGTCTCATGTAATGGTGCGATCCTGATCAGACTTAAAAACGATGGATTGAAGCCAATGAATTAATCAGCTATACCAGTGATCATGGTGCAGCATAATGGAAAGTTTCATGGTTTATTGGCATTATCTATGAAGTTCTGGACATAGACAAGAGAAGAACTCTTGGTACAGCCTTCAAACAACTTGAACAAGGAGGATACAACCATCTGAACGTTGATGATCTAAACCCCATTAGGAGACACTCCAACAACAGGTTCAAGTCGTGGGTCAGGAGGAAACCAAGGAAGAACCAGCTTGTTGGTTAATCTTTTTACTTGTAATTTAAGATATGTAAACCAAATTTTAATAGGATTAGGAGTAATAAATAAATTTCGAATTGGATTAGGATTAGAATTTAGTAAACCAATTTCAATTAGGATTAGGATTTTTATTAAACCATTCTGGTTTAGGATTAGGTTTTCTAATTTTTGTTTTAAGAACTTGTAGCCACGTTTTTGAATTCAAGCAAGCAATAAACTTTTTATGTCGTTTCTTCTCTGAGGAGATCTGGTTACTATGTTCTATAATGAACACTTTCCATTGTTAAGGAGGTTGATCTTCTGTGGAAATCATCCTAGACATCAGGCAGGACGCCCCTGTGTCTCAGGAGTAGCAAAACAGCTTCTGAGCAATCCATAGCTCTTTAGCAAAGTCCATCAACATCATCTATCATACACCCACGCGCCCTTCAAATGATCCAGGGAGAGACAACCATTCCAGGGCCGTACCAAGTGGTATCAGAGCCACCTGAAGGTTAGGGTTTGTGTTCTTACTCTGAATCCATGTGATCTATTAGTTACCAAGCATATCTTCCATGTATTCTTCTGGTATCAAGACAAACCATGAGAAGAAGGTTGCAAAAAAGCAACAAGGAAGTTGTTACAGCAAGGGAAAGGAAATAAAAAGAAATCTGAGCTGAGCAGTGATTATGAGCACATACAGGAAGCAAACAAGAGGACAAAACATTCTTATTTGCATAGGCAACAATTCCAAGATGATCTGAGAAGAAATTTGCTTCAAGCTTTCGAGGGTTTGATAGTTATCGTACCAACAAAACCAGATCGTGAGCCACTGAAACCTATTGTTCTAAATCCACCTGAGGAAGAACGAGCTGGAGAAGCAAAGAAAGTGGTTCTGGATCAGTTTGGGTCGTGGTATAAGCCAGCTTTAAAACAGACTGAGGAGGAAGAGGAGATTGAGTCAAAACCGACAATTTCTTTTTAGGAACAACACTTGGATGATAAACTGAAACAAGAGGAGAGATCAACAATTATGTGTGTTCACGTGCCTGGTCAAAACCAAGCTGAAGTAGGAGTAGTTGGTGGATCATCTAGAGCTACTGATTTGGTGCTTGTAGATTTGGTTGAACAGGGTGATGCTGAAACTGTTTCTTCTGATCAACTAACCAAACCTCTTGTGTGGATTCAAAGGCTTCTCGTGGATCATCTAAGGTTTGTAAAGGGTCTGCAACAAGTCGTTTTTGAACCAGGATGAAGCGTGTTTGTGCTTGGAAGAAGCAACAATATTCTGGTCCAGAAAGCAGAAACTTTGAAGCTTTATTTACACAACTCATTCGCTCTTGAAGAACAGGATTTGTGGTCAAATCCTTTAGAAGGGAGAGAGGATGGAGTGATCCAGACAAGCTTCAGTGATAAGAGAGAAGAACCAGGAGACCACAGGTAGCTGATAAGGTCCATAACTGATCAGAACAAGATGAGAAGAGAAAATCAGGAACTAGTTGTGGTTAAAAAGAAGCCAAAACTAGAGGATGCGTATGGGGACGAAATCACACGACCACCTGACCAAAAGGAGATTAAATTGAGAGTACATGGTCCCATGTTCATGCGCAGGCCGTCTGCAGGGTCATCCTGGAGAGAGGCAATCAGTTTCAAACTTAACAAAGTGAAGGAATCATCTGCCTTAGAAGTTACATGCATTGAGAAAAGTTCAAAGATGTTTCTGAGACATGAATAATGATTGCAGAGTTTTGTGTTTAACCCTGGAGAGACTGTAAATGTGATTATATTTCTTATTGTCAGGTCATGCACTTTGGAATTGAGTGATAAAGGTTCTATCATCCTACAGAGCTTGGATTTGAGGACATATCCTTTTAAAGGAAGAGGGGATGGTGTGATCCTGATCAGACTTAAAAACAATGGATTGAAGCCAATGTATCGGTCATCTATACCAGTGATCATGGTACAGCTTAATGGATAGTTTCATGGTCTTATTGGCATGATCTATGAAGTTCTGGACAGAGAGAAGAGAAGAACTCTTGGTACGGCCCTGGAATGGCTGTCTCTCCCTGGATCACTTGAAGGGGGTGTGGGTGTATGATAAATGATGTTGATGGACTTTGCTAAAGAACTATGGATTGCTCAGAAGCTGTTTAGCTACTCCTGAGACACAGGTGCGTCCTGCTTGATGTCTAGGATGATTCCCACAGAAGATCAACCTCCTTAACAATGGAAAGAGTTCATTATAGAACAAAGTAACCAGTTCTCCTCAGAGAAGAAACGACAGAAAAAGTTTATTGTTGCAGAGAAGAGAAAAAGTTTTTCAGATTCCACCATTCTATGGAAAGTTTGATCCAGATACATACTTTGAATGGCAAAAGGAGATGGATTCAATCTTTAACTGCCATAGACGCACAGCAGAGATGCATGTTCAACTAGAAACTACTAGATTATGTGGATATACACTTGACTGTTGGTATCAGACAGCTAGCACTAGGAGACAATATGGAGAGCAACAAATTTCTTCTTGGTATGAGATAAAGTCTGTCATGAAGAAAAAATTTGTAGCTAAGAGGTATGGTCAAACTGATTTGAGCAATTGCATAGTCCATCTAGTTCAGCTAGGGCACGACCCAGGTCAGCCAGAGATGAGCCAAATACCTACTATGGTCGTGAGGCACAAAGAAACTTGCAGCTACATAAAGCATATCTTGATGAATTGCAGAGCACACTGTTCAAGAAACACCTCAGGAACATGATAGATCAATCACTCACTGCTGTGATGAATAACCCACAACAGAGGTCAGTTCCACGTCCAGCATCAAGAGATGACCTAAGTTGATACCTGAAGGAACCAGAAGAGAAGAAAGAAGAAACTGCAGCAAAAAAGGGTGAGATGGAACAAGAGTTTGAATCAGAACCAACCACTCTTTGTCAAGCAGACAACTGGGACACCCATCTGAATCAAAAGGAGATATCATCAGTTATATATGAACACTTGCATGTTCTGAACCAAGCTGAAGAAGGAGTCCTTGATGGATCACCTAAAGCTCATAAATTGGAACTTACAACTATGGTTGAAGAAGGTGATATCATTGAATCTGTTTCTTGTGATCTACTAACAAAACCTCCTGTATGGATTCAGATCAGCCTAGTGGAGCACCTGAGGTTTGTTAAGGGGCTGCAACACCTTGTTTTCGAACCTGGAGGGAGCTTTTGTTTGCATAAAAGCATCAACAACAATCTGATCCAAATAGTAGCAGCATTGAAGCTTGACTTGAAAGGGTTATTGCATGAAAAGAGAGAACCAATACTCGGTTCTGGTTTATCCAAGCTGAGATCACGTTTCCAGAAGTCTAAGATCAAGGCTTTTGTTTGGTATCAGTGGAGAGAAGCTCAATCAGAAGCAATGAGATCTGAACTAAACAAGGAGCATAAATTGCTTGCTCTAAGTGTTACTTGTAATGAGCAGAGTCCAGTGAAGCCTCTAGGACGTGTGAAGGATTTACAAAGCTTTTTGTTTGAGCCTGGAGGAGGGATAAACGTGCACAAGAGCTTTAACAACACCATGTTCCAAAGAGAAACAAATAAGCTGAGATTCGACTATCTTTTCACCCTTGAAGAGCTGGATTTGAGGACAAATCCTTTTAAAGGAGGAGGGAATGGTGCGACCTGGATCAGATTCAAATTTATGCTCTGGAAGCCAATGCACGTCTCAGAAAGACTATGGGCCATATCATAACTTAATGGGATCATTGGAGAGCTTATTGGCCTTATTCATGAGGTATTGGACCGACAGAAGGCTATGGGCCTTGATGATGCCTTTATAAAGATAGGAATGAATATGGACCAACATGGACGTCTAGTATTCAACCTGATTGACCAAGAAATTGATGGAAGGAAGCTGGTCGGACAGGAAAAGAAATGGATGGTCTGGCATGATCGAGAAATGGACTGGTCAAACCGACATGGCCGAGAAATGTGTTAGAAAGTTACCCAGGTCCTTCCCTATAAATATAAGGCTCTCTGGACGAAATTAACTAGTCAGAAACACCAGGCAAACCTCTGCCAAAATCCAGAGAGAAAAGAGAGAAAGAAGAACCGAGTTTCAAGGCTAGATCCGTGTGAGTACTAAGGCGTGTGATCTCTCCAACCATGTGAGTTCTATGAAGATCAAGGCGCAGACATGGATACCAGACAAAGGGATCATGGTAAGGAGAAGGAGAAGGATCGTGGCCAGAAGGATCAATCCTCTAAGGTCAGTGGTGTGGATCATGTAAACCAAAGGCATGGACTATTGTGTGAGAACATGTGGTTTATGATCTCTGAAACTATGATCACGCCCATTTCTGTTTGTCTACTTTTTATATCTTCCTCTCCTGATATGTCTATCAGAGTTTGGTGATCAGAACGGCCTTCCCATGGACCAAGCATAAGGCTGGTTCCATTGGACAGTTTTTCGGCCAGAAATGAGTTCCATGATCCCAAACTACTCTACATGTGCTCGTTTGGCTGGAAAACTTGAGGATAGATGTTTTAGGATTTATAAGAATTATTGGAAAAGACTAGACACGATTTGGACTTGATTTGCTCAAAAACCATATTTTGGTCTTAGGGTTGTTTGGGTCAGATCCTAGGGCTTGGGGCGGTTTCTGGTGAATCAGAACATGGATTCCTTCTAGTTAGGATTTATCACGAATTTTCATGAATTTTATTTAGTTTTTGGACCACTTTTGGAAAAGGGTCAGAGTTGGTCCAAGATAGTCCTTAGGCGCAGAACCATGCAATTGCTTAGGTTAGTGGTTAGGTTATCGGACATATTATCATGCTGTTGTGCTTGTGTGGTTTCAGGTAAGGACATGGACCGTGGCAAGTCCAAGGAACCGTGAGGACTCAGGCCGGAATGGATGTGTGTGTGGGTTAAAGGGTAGAAACATTTAAGTTATGAACTTATGATAGCCTATTGTGCAACTTGGATCACATGAATACTTTGTATCACTCTGATTTATATTTATACAATCTGTTTGCCTCTTATTTGATATTAATTCTAACTCTGAAATGAATGAACCTCAGTTTTGTTAAAAAGACTTAGAAATTACTTGACTTAAAACCGGAATCAACCTTAGAATTATTTAGGTTAAGACTTGGATCTGGTTGGGGTTCAATGGACCAGTATCGGGTCTTACAAGTTTGTATCAGAGCATGCTTGATTCTAGGATTTGGGGGTTATGGGTTGGTTCAAACACATCCGGCTGGGTCTCACGGTTTGGTCCTAGTTTTGTGTAACTTAGACTATTTGTTTTGAGGTTCTGGAAGTTTGGTACACTCTGGAACTTAATGTTTTGTGTTTGGAATGTCTAAGGTTACGAAGAAGTCCAGGAAAAAGAAGGGAAAGGATGCGGCTGAGTCATCCAGAACATCAAGTGAGGATGGTGCTAGTCCATCCCAAGTGTTACCAACTAGGGTGGAGTTGGGTAACAAGGAACTTGGAGCTCAGCAGGAACCCTTGGACCCTTTGGAAGTCCCTGTGGACGAAGTGGAGCTGCAGCAGCAGCAGGAGCAGGAGGATGGAGCTGGGCCATCCAATGAGGGAGCTGGGAACCTAGCTGGTTTAGGCGTAGGAGCTGGCCAGGCTGAAGTGAACCAGGTTCCTGAGGGAGCTGAGCCGTCCATGAAGGAAGTCCTTGATGCTGTGAAGCTGATGGGAACTCAGATCATAGCTCTGACCTGGGTGTTCACTCCACTCGTGAACTCACCAGCTGGTTCGGTGAATCCAGCTAGACCAGCTGATGGGTCAGCCGAGGTACGAGCTGGAAGACCAGTTGATGTGAGAGCTGGAGCTGGGGTCCGAGCTGGAGCTACCACAAGCAGAAGTGGTTGAGCTGGACGCACCAGCTGGAGGAGCTAAGAAGGTGACCTACCTGAGTGTGCTAGAGCACATTTCAAAGTGGAAGATAAAGCACTTTGCTGGAAGTGTGGATCCTATTGAGGCTGACGAGTGGAGGAGCCGCTTGGACAATTCTTTGGCCAGAAATGAGTTTCATGATCCCAAACTACTCTATATGTGTTTGTTTGGCTTGAAAACTTGAGGATAGATGTTTTAGGATTTATAAGAATTATTGGAAAAGATTAGATACGATTTGGACTTGATTTTCTCAAAAACCATATTTTGGTCTTAGGGCTGCTTGGGTCGGATCCTAGGGCTTGGGGCGGTTTCTGGTGAATCCGACCATGGATTCCTTCTAGTTAGGATTTATCAAGAATTTTCATGAATTTTATTTAGTTTTTGGACCACTTTTGGAAAAGGGTCAGAGTTGGTCCAAGATAGTCCTTAGGAGCATAACCATGCAATTGCTTAGGTTTGTGGTTAGGTTGTCGGACATATTATCATGCTGTTGTGATTGTGTGGTTTCAGGTAAGGACATGGACCGTGGCAAGGCCAAGGAACCGTGAGGACTCAGGCCGGAATGGATGTGTATGTGGGTTAAGGGGTAGAAACGTTTAAGTTATGAACTTATGGTAGCCTATTGTGCAACTTGGATCACATGAATGCTTTGTATCACTCTGATTTATATTTATACAATCTGTTTGCCCCTTATTTGATATTAATTCTAACTCTGAAATGAATGAACCTCAGTTTTGTTAAAAGGACTTAGAAATTATTTGACTTAAAACCAGAATCAACCTTAGAATTATTTAGGTTAAGACTTGGATCTGGTTGGGGTTCAATGGACCAGGATCGGGTCTTACAAGTTTGGTTATGATAAACCAATTTGCAATAGGATTAGGATATGGTTTTTACTAAACCTACTTGGTTTTGGTTTAGGGTCTTTTTAGCTTAGGATTTCGTTTTCTTCTTTCTTATTTATATAGCCACGAGACTCCATGTAAACAATCAACCATTAATCAATAAAAGTAAGCTTTGGCTCAAACAATCGTCTCTAAGGAGACTTCTCTATCTTGTTCACGTTGGTGAGCAGTTTTATATCACAGTAAGGAAGAGTTAAAGCTTCTGTGATCCATCCAAGACATCAAGCAAGACGCCCCGGTGTCTCAGGAGTAGCTAAACATCTTTAGAGCATCTCATAGTTCTAAGGAGAAGACCATCTCCATCATCTATCATCGATCCACGCTCTTTCAAGTGATCCAGGGAGTTACAGCCATTCCAGGGCCGTACCAAGTGGTATCAGAGCCATTTGAAGGTTAGGGTTTGTGTTCTTACTCTGAATCCATGTGATCTATTAGTTACCAAGCATATATTCCATGTATTCTTCTGGTATCAAGACAAACCATGAGAAGAAGGTTGCGAGAAAAGCAACAAGGGAGTTGTTGCAGCAAGGGAAAGGAAATAAAAAGAAATCTGAGCTGAGCAGTGATTATGAGCACGTACAGGAAGCAAACAGAAGGACAATACATTCTTATTTGCATAGGCAACAATTCCAAGATGATCTGAGAAGAAATTTGCTTCAAGCTTTCGAGGGTTTGATAGTTATCTTACCAACAAAGCCAGATCGTGAGACACTGAAACCTCTTGATCTAAATCCACCTGAGGAAGAACGAGCTGGAGAAGCAAAGAAAGGGGTTTTGGATCAGTTTGGGTCGTAGTCTAAGCCAGCTTTAAAACAGGCTGAGAAGGAAGAGGAGATTGAGTCAAAACCGACAATTTTTTTCAGGAACAACACTTGGATGATCAACTGAAACAACAGGAGAGATCAACAGTTATGTGTGTTCACGTGCCTGGTCAAAACCAAGCTGAAGTAGGAGTAGTTGGTGGATCATCTAGAGCTACTGATTTGGTGCTTGTAGATTTGGTTGAACAAGGTGATGCTGAAACTGTTTCTTCTGATCAACTAGCCAAACCTCTTGTGTGGATTCAAAGACATCTCGCGGATCATCTAAGGTTTGTAAAGGGTCTGCAACAAGTTGTTTTTGAACCAGGAGGAAGCGTGTTTGTGCTTGGAAGAAGCAACAATATCCTGGTCCGGAAAGCAGACACTTTGAAGCTTTATTTACACAACTCATTTGCTCTTGAAGAACAGGGTTTGTGGTCAAATCCTTTTGAAGGGAGAGAGGATGGAGTGATCCAGACAAGCTGCAGTGATAAGAGAGAAGAGTCAGGAGACCATATGTACTTGATAAGGTCCATAACTGATCAGAACAAGATGAGAAGAGAAAATCAGGAACTAGTTGTGGTTAAAAAGAAGCCAAAACTAGAGGATGAGTATGGGGACGAAATCACACGATCACCTGACAAAAAGGAGATTAAATTGAGAGTACATGGTCCCATGTTCATGCGCAGGCCGTCTGCAGGGTCATCCTGGAGAGAAGCAATTAGTTTCAAACTCAACAAAGTGAAGGAATCATCTGCCTTAGAAGGTACATGCATTGAGAAAAGTTCAAAGATGTTTCTGAGACATGAAGAAGGATTTCAGAGTTTTGTGTTTAAACCTGGAGAGACTGGAAAGGTGATTATATTTCTTATTGTCAGGTCATGCACTTTGGAGTTGAGTGATCAAGGTTCTATCATCCTTCAGAGCTTGGATTTGAGAAAAAATCCTTTTAAAGGAAGAGGGGATGGTGCGATCCTGATCAGACTGAAAAACAATGGATTGAAGCCAATGTATTGGTCAGCAATACCAGTGATCATGGTGCAGCTTAATGGACAGTTTCATGGTCTTATTGGCATGATCTATGAAGTTCTGGACAAAGAGAAGAGAAGAACTCTTGGTACAGCTTTCAAACAACTTGAACAAGGAGGATACAACCATCTGAACGTTGATGATCTAAACCCCATTAGAAGACACTCCAACAACAGGTTCAAGTCGTGGGTCAGGAGGAAACCAAAGAAGAACCAGCTTGTTGGTAATCTCTTTACATGTAATTTAAGATATGTAAACCAAGTTTTAATAGGATTAGGAGTAATAAACCAATTTCGAATTGGATTAGGATTAAAATTTAGTAAACCAATTTCAATTAGGATTAAGATTTTTATTAAACCATTTTGGTTTAGGATTATGTTTTCTATTTTCTGTTTTAAGAACTTGTAGCCATGTTTTGGCATTCAAGCAAGGAATAAACTTTTTCTATTGTTTCTTCTCTGAGGAGATCTAGTTACTTTGTTCTATAATGAACTTTCCATTGTTAAGGAGGTTGATCTTCTGTTGGAATCATCCTAGACATTAAGCAGGACACCCCTGTGTCTCAGGAGTAGCAAAACAGATTCTGAGCAATCCATAGCTCTTTAGCAAAGTCCATCTATCATACACCCACGCCCGCTTCAAGTGATCCAGGGAGAGACAGCCATTCTAGGGCCGTACCATGTAAGGAGTGATTCATTCAACTTGTGACTGAATCCTCTTCAACCATACAACATGAACTCAGCATTCAAGATCAGAGACAACCAACTTGTGAATGAATCCTCATACACAACTTACTATATAACCAAGAATCCTAGACAGTAAACTGGTTATATGAAGCAGAAAATTCTTAACTTGAAGAGAGACAAATGATCTTATGAGAGATGAGATGGAACGAAGGAGAAGACTTGTTGAGGACTTCAAGAAGACTTGATGAGGACTTGCAAGAAGACTCGATGAGGACTTCAAGAAGACTCAATGAAGAAGACTCAATGAGGACTTGAAGAGAACTTGTGCAATAAGAATGGAGAAGACTGGATGAGGACTTCAAGAAGACTCGTTGAGGACTTGAAGAAGACTTCCTGAGGACTTGGAGAAGACCAATTTCCAGAAAGGAAGAACCTTATCCACTAACCAAAGGAAGGGGCATGAACCTTGACAGATCTCTGGATAAGTTCATTGACCTTGCTGGCACATTCTTAGCCACTCAATTCAAAACGAGGAGCCTTCTTCCTTTGGCTCCACTTGCTTTGTTTGAATTTTAAAAAACCTATTGTATCCATCTCTCTCTATTATGGTCTCTCTTGTCGAGTTTTATCAAAGAAGGAAGAAGGGAGTAAGGGGGATTTCCCATCTTCACTTCTAAATAAAGCTTAGTGTTCTTGTTCCAGAATCCCTTTAATCTCTCACTTTCTTAATCTCTCAAATCTCTCTAAGTCTCACAAGAATCTCTCTTATTCTCTTTAGTATCTTTAATCTCTGTTTCTGGTTCAAGTAAAATCTAGCAGAAACCAGATCCACTCTATTCATCATTTCGAATTCTCTCTTGCCCCAAAGGGGACTGTTCATCCTATTCATCACACACACAAACCCAGATCTACACTTCTGGTAAAATCTAACAAAACTCTCTAGTATGAATCTATCCTTCTGAAGTAACACAACACTTTGAGTTTGTGTACCTAAAATGAAGAGGATTTAGAATCAGTAATCTAGAGTTTAAGAAGTAGATAAAGAAGAGTTTAGAGTGAGTTTTACAAGTATTAGGCTGCCTTAAGAGAGATAGAGTTAAGGCAGCCTCTAAACCATAATACTTAACTCTTTACATTATGAATATTCTTTAGACAAAAGAAAGAGAGAGAGACACACGAATTTAGAGAGAGAAACTTGTATTGATTCAGGTTAGAGTTACAAGAGGTGAAGCTGCCTTTAAATAGACAATGAGCAACATTAAACAATTGCAAAAACAAGGAAATATAAACAAATAATTTTGTAGGGACTGAGAAGAGGCCAAAGGGGATACATCCAAGGTCTTACTCGTCCAGGAAGAGTAGAAAGGGACAGGAGGAGAGGCACAACCTTCCTTGGTGATAGCGACATCTCAACAGAACTCCTTATGCACCCATGTGACTTCTTCTTGCTTAATTCAAAGCAGATCCTTTCTTTTGAATTCAGACTGATTTCCTTGACTTCTTAGAGGTTCCCAACGTCCATATTAGTCTCCACAACTTATTCCTTGCCTTGCAAGTCAGTTAAGGTCAAGTGGTAGCTTGTGGAGCAAGTCTGTACAAACAGAACCAAATTGGCTTCTCTTGATGAACTTATCCTTGGATCATTAACCAGCTTCTTCTTCTGGTCATCCCTTTATTTATTTTAATCCACTTTCTGCTTCTTTCTTTTCCAAGTGACCAAGTTCCCACCAATGAATGTGCAATAGCCTGTTGTAACCTTCCTATCTGCTCGATCTCCTGCCCAATCCGCATCACAGTACCCTATCACCTCAGTGCTCCTGTTGCACCCCATCCACACTCCTTGATCAGGTAAGCCATTCAGGTACATCAGGATCCATTTAACCATGCTCCAATGGTGCTCCTTTGGTCCTTGAATATGTTGACTCACCTGGTTCACAACAAAGCATATATCAGGCCGTGTAATGGTCAAGTAAATCAACTTACCAACAAGCTTTCTGTAAAGCTTGGCATCTTCAAATGGTTGGCTATCCTCAATCTCCCCCTCACGTGGAATCTTGTACCCATCTTCTAAAGGTGTCTTCACACTCTTTCCTCCAAGCCTACCTGCATCTTTCAAAAGATCAAGTGTATATTTTCTTTGAAAAAGGAACAAACCTTCCTTGGATCTACATATCTCAATCCCAAGGAAGTATTTCATTTCTCGCAAGTCTTTGATCTCAAAAACTAACTTTAGAAAGTCTTGGTTGACTGAATACCAACCTTGTCACTTCTTGTGATGATGATATCATCAACATACACAAGAAGGACTACAATACCTGATGGAGTGGTCAAGGTAAAGAGGGTGCGGTCGAGTTCAGACTTCTTGAAGCCTTTCCCATTGAGAGTAGTGCTCAGCTTGGTGTACTAGGCTCTAAGAGACTGCTTCGGTCCATATATAGCCTTCTTAAGCCTCAAAACGTTTCCATTCTTAACCAAATGCTCAAGACAAGGAGGTGGAAGCATATACACTTCATCTTCAAGTTCTCCTTGGAGGAAGGTATTCTTCACATCCATTTGCCAAAGACCCCATTCTAAGTTTACTCCAAGGGAGAGCACTATCCGGATAGTATGAAGCTTGGCAACTGGGGCAAAGGTGTCCATGTAGTCCTCTCCATATGTTTGAGTGAAACCTCTTGCCACTAGTCTTGTTTTCTTCCTTTCAATATTCCCATTTGCAAGATACTTGATAGTGAATATCCATCTGCTGTTCACAACCTTCTTTCCTTTTCGAAGTGTACTCTCATACCAAGTATCATTCTTGATCATTGCCTCTGCATCAGCTCCAACTGATTCCTTCCACTCTTTGTCTTGCATGGATTCTTCATAGGCTCTTGGTATCTGACTCTCATCCAAACTGATCATAAAGGCACTATGTTCTTCCGGGTAATGAATAAGAGTGCAAACAGCTCGGGCAGGATGTGCAACTGCTTGTGCATTGTAGTATACTCGGTTGTTGATCCAGTTGGATGGAGGGTTCCTCACCCTTGTACTCCTTCTCAAAGGTTGAGCTACTTCTGGTTGAGCCTCCTCGACCTCTCCTTCTTCTTGGTCTCCATCTCCAACTTCTCCCTCATCTTGATCCACACCTTCATCATGTGTAGAACCTGATTCTTCATCATGTTGTTCCTCAAGTTCACTTCCCCCCTCATGGTCGAGGTGGGGTTCCTGACCATTATCATTAGTAGTGGGGAGACCTTCTTGTTGTTGTCCTCCTCCACTCCTCGGATCCTGAGATAAGTTAATCCCAAGATTCTCCAATATTATCCATAAGTTGGCTGCCTTATCAGAAGCCAAATCCTTAAGCTCTGCTTGGTTCTTCTCCTCATAGAACCCTCTTTCCTCCACAAACTTCACATCCCTTGACACTACCACCCTTCTGTTTGCCGGATCATAACACTTGTACCCCTTCTGAGTTAGTGAGTACCCAATAAACATCCCTTTTGTGCCCTTGGCTTCCAACTTGTTCCTTAGCTCTCCTGGTTTGTGAACAAAGCAGAGGCAACCAAAGACCCTGAGATGATCTAAGGCTGGTCTATGCTTGTTCAGAACCTCAAAGGGAGATTGATCTTCAAGGACCTTGGTTGGGGTTCGGTTGATCATGTAACAAGCAGTAGCCACAACACCACTCCAAAACCTCTTTGGCACATTAGCTTGGAACATCATGGACCTAGCAACTTCCATAAGGTGTCGGTTCTTCCTTTCAGCAACTACATTTTGTTGTGGAGTGTAAGTACAGATCGTTTGGTGAAGGATGCCATGCTGGGATAGGTGTTGCTTGAAGGCTTGACTCGTATACTCCCCACCATTATCTGATCTAAAAAATTTCAGCTTAGCAATGAAATGGTTAGTCACATATGTTTGAAAATTTCTAAATGCATCAAGCACCCTATCCTTAGATGGAATCAAGGTTATCCAGGTGTATTTAGACTTCTCATCTATGAAAGTGACAAAATCCTTATGGTTCTCCCTAGATAAGCAAGGTGCTGTCCAAACATCCGAGTGTATTAAATCAAAGCAGTGATCATAGATAGTGGAAGACTTTTGAAACACAGTTTTACAATGCTTGCCTAAGATACAAGCTTCACAATCATTATTCTCAAAAACAACACCTGGAACTATTAAGTTTAAATCTCTAACATGAGGATGTCCTAGTCTAGCATTCCACAAAGCATTCTTATTCAAGCCAGAAGCAGAAACAGAAGTAAAAGAACAACTATGATCAGGTAAAGAAGTAAGCTCTTCAAGCAAGTAAAGATCTCCTTTTGTGACACCTTTCACAATCAAATGACTGCTCTCAATATCCTGAAACTTCACATCATTAGGGCTAAAGATCACATTTCATTGCAACTCATTAGTACATTCCTTAGCAGATAACAAATTTGATGTAAACTCAGGCATATAGAAGCATCTAGATTCCTTATCAAACAGTTTTAGCTTGCCTACACCTCTTATTGGAATCCTATCACCATTAGCAATCATAACATGTCCATGCGCAGGTTCTATATCTCTAATCAGACTAGTGTCACTAATCAAATGATAATATGCACCTGAATCAACTATCAAAGGCTTAGACATGCTACAAGCACTATTAGATAAACCAATAATCCTTGAGTGGGTATAAGCATCAGTTTTATTATGAGAACTAGTAATATTAGATGCACCAAAAGAATACCCCCTGAGGTTACCAAGAGTGTTACAATTGTCTTTGAGAATCTTAATGAGAGCATCCATTTCTGAACGGCAGATGAACTCATGCTCATTTGGACGGTCACCAGAGTTTTGTTCTCACCACCTTCAGCCTCCTACGCTCTGTTGGATGGCCTGGCTCCACCTACTCCATGCTGATCACCCCCTCCATAGCTTACATTTGCCCTTGCATCCCTGTCCTTCATGAACTTGGTTGGCTTCAGGTGAGGATGGAGGATCCAGCACTGATGCTTCTTGTGGCCTTGTCTCTTGCAATGATCACAATTGTCGTTGAATGTTCTCTCTTCAAACCCGTTCACCTTGTTGGCTTCAGGCACCTCAGCTTGGTTAACTAAGGTAAGCTCCCCCTTTCCTCCAAACAATCCCAAAGATCCTTGCTCCTTTTGGATCTATGCGCAGACTTCCTCCAAG
>CAJHQP010010834.1:0-12500 GCA_905132765.1 Moricandia arvensis
ATTGTTCGTCTTGCCAGCATGTATTTTACATGTGTTATGAGAAGGTTGAGAATGCTATGAGTATATTGTACAATAGTACAAACGAATTATGCTAAACTTATAATTGCTCTAGTTACTTACCTACGTGTGGTTAATAATATATATCACTGGGAAATTTTCAAAAAAAAAATATCAATTTTCTTGTACCATTTTTTTTTTTATTAAAGAGTATTTTTTTCACTAAATAAAGTATCGCATTTTTTTTAAGAGGATACTAAATATTCAAGTTCTACGTCTTTATATGATACAAACAGTTAACTATAGATCTCACTCGTTTTTCTCTTATTAAATTTGCAAATGTTGCATAAAAATCTCCACTAACACCAATCACTCCACCACTTTACAAAATATTTCATTAAGCAAATAATTTTAAATACTCCCAAAACTGATTTTCGGCTACCCCACCCCTTTAATTCTATAATCATAAAGTCTAAGTTATAAAATTATACATTCTCCAAGGTTATAAGTGTGGTTTTTTTTTCTTCTTAAAATAACAAGACATAAAATGTAATATAAAATTTGACTCTCTCATTTAATTTATTAGGAACAAAGACTTGTTATAAAACGAATAAAGGTGACACTATTGTTTTTGGTAATTAGTTTCACTCCTCGTTACTTTCGCCAATAACATGATTTTATTTTTCAGTAGTATATTAAATCTAACTGAGACTAAATTTATTAAATTGCTAACTATTATTATAAATTATGAGTGTTTACTTGTATCACCATGTAATGAAATTTTCTTTCAAAGTCAAATAAAGATATTCAAAAATATTCTAATTGTTTACAATTTGTTATGTTTTGATGAGAATAATTTTATTAGTAATCTTGTACACACTTTTAAACAACATTTTAATAATGTAACTTAATACTTTGGTAATGAAATCTTTAAAATCTTTCTATATAATATGCGGAAATTTTATATGTTTTGTCATACGTCATTCTTCAATGGAAAATAATTTTCGTAAAAATAATAAATTTTTAGATTTACAATCGTTCACTTCTATTAAACTATTTTCTTTAATAATATACATTCTCTTATCACAATAAATAAATTATGATAGAAAAAATGGTTTTATTTACGTATGGTGAAAGATTACTCTATTATAAACCTTCAATAATATTGTGTAAAAAGTATCTATTGGGAAATAAAGTAGATAGTGATTTCACTGATCATGTCTCGATCATCTATACTATATATCTCTTAGAAATTATATCTTGGAGATTTTTTTCTCCTAAATCTAATATTTTTGTTTTTATATACAACTTATTTGTATAGTTATTGTTTAGAAAAGTTTAACTAATTTACAAATGTATTACAGATTCACGATATTAAACATAAGTGTAGCAGGTCTACTTAAGACGATATATATGCCAGTTTGAAATTCTATATGTATTCACTAATTTTATAAATGTAAGTAATTTAAACAGTTTATTATTATATTATTTAGTTTAAGTAGTAGTGTATTTGTTATATATTCAGTTGGGTAGGGCACCAGCCGTAAGGTGATGAAATTTTTTGTGTTATATCTCTATTTTACTCACACCACTTCATCTAAAATATGTAATGTTCTGATCACGAGGTCGTGTTTATGTTTCTTTTCTCAAATTGCTTCTTCTTCGCATATTCTCTCTCTTTTCCACGATTTCTTTTGTGCCACATTGAGGAGGGATTTAAAAGGGGTAACTAAAGGCTTCTGCTCTGCTAATACCTATTCACTCTCGTCAGCGACTTACACTACTACAGATCTCACTTTTTATCTCTAGTGGGACACCGCCGGACTCTCTGATAAAAGTAAGCTCTCTCGCTGCCATATTAGGTTCCATTATATCGGCATGGTTTTTACTGTCATCGTTCTCCTAGACGAGGTCTTCCATTTCTTCTTTCTTACATAACATTGATAAAATTTTCTTGTTTGTTGGCATTCGGGGTGTATTATTTTTATGGACATGCGGATCATGAATCCTAGAAGGTTCTTAATATATATATGATAAGAGCACATAATATTCACATCAATACAACAACTATAGCTAGAAATCGTCTATCGAATTCCATAGTACAAAATTTTTTGAGGAATAATAAAAGGGTAGTCCATTACAAATACACACATATAACTATTGTAGATTTAAGTGACTTATGTTCTCACTCCTCTATTTTTTCTACTCGGCTTATATGGTAGGGGATGGATGTGAAGATAACGATTGGAGGAAATACTAGTCTTTATGGTGCTTCTAGATTGTTTCGTACCATGCTTAAGGAATCTTCTCATTGAGTCTGAGATAAATCGATACAGAATTCGATCTGTAAGACAATCTACTTACTAACCTTTGCTTCAATGAAGTATTTCGATACGCAAATTCACGCTTAAAATGTTACTCTTGTATAAACATGATTGGTTGTTATTAGTTTAAAGTCTTTTAATCACTCTAATCATAAAGCTCAAGACTATTCTATGGGGTTAAACAAACTACAAAGCTTACTCCATCGAGTCTGAAATCTAATAATTATTTTTTATATTTACCATCTTACAAATTCTTCTTTTCTTTAAGACTCTTTTTGAGTTGCCATATTCTCCCTTAGACGCAAACGTGGTAAAAAATTGATTAAATCTTGCTTTCATTACATGACAAAGGACAAGCTATGAATAGCTCTCTTTATTTTCCTTACGCCTTGAATAGTTAAATGGATTCGAGAGCTGTATCGATCTCTCTTAATTCTGATTATATGAGCATATAGAGATACTCGTAGTTTATATCTTGATGTTGAGTCAACTACACTGGTGTTAAGGATATGGCAAGGATAACACTATTATACGCTTTATTGCAATAAAAACAACCGAATAGCTTACCATCCTCTTTCGTAACTAGAGAATTACAAAAAAAAGCATGCGGATGTGAAATTAGACAACCGGGCTTTTTTTTGTTGGAAATTTGTGAATCAATTGTTACTGTTTTCGAGGAATGACGTCAGAGGGATAGTATCATTTTTGGTTTATTGTTCTTTTTTTGTTGGTTCTTAATTTAGCTGCATTTGGGTGTAGGTGATTTTTTCGGGTATTGTTCTCAGTTTCTAGCTTGGAGGCGCAAGATAGGAGGTTACTCTACTTACACTAAATGAGCAGCATAATATATTCAGTCAGACTGGGATTTCGGAATAGAAGTCGAAGTAAAGATAATGATCTGATAAGACATTGTGAGAACTCACATAATCTCCTCCAGCATTCCCACATCTCTTTTGCTATTGTTTTTCTTTACTCCTCTCACAATCTTACGAACCATATCAAGTTCATTGTACTGCTCACGACGTCTCAGTCATATTGCGTACTTTCCGGGCTAGTGGGCCTCCACATAAAGACCCTTATGGGGATTGCTTCAATTGCGGCTCGAAAGAGTACTTCTTTTTTGCTTGCATCCGGATAAGGTGGCCCTCATAACAATGTATACCCTTTAGTTTGTACCTTTCCGGAGCCACGGGTCTTTTCTCCTTGGTTTAGGGGTAACACCATTTTTATAACTGTTACCGCCAAAAGCTTTTAGTACATCTTTTGATGGAAGACCCATGATTTTCAGTTGTTCTATTGGTTCTTATTGCTGAATCTTGGAGATCTCTGGAAATACCCTCATTGGTTGGACTTGAGTATGTAAGTACTCTTCTTCACCAAACGTTTTGCTCTCTCTACTGATTTTTTCCAATCATTCAGGCAACAAGTAAATGAAGTATAAGTTCCATACTTCATCTCAACTCAACGATATTTCTCCTAAATAGAATTTGAATTCAACATTAGTCGCTTTATTTAAAAAGTTGTCTCGATATTTAGAAGTAGGGTCTTATAATGAAGATGCGTTTTATGAATGCTGATTGAGAAATACTGAAAGGGAGAGTGATACGAGACTGTATGCCGCAAATGTGAGATGTTACTATAATGGGATTGTTTTTGAGCAATGCCACCCTGATTGTAATGTGTCAGACTGGCTAGAAACTATCGAATGAAAACATGGATTATAAGGTGCAATAGATAGGAAGTATGGACCATTTTCACTATCGTCTAAGGTTCTTCTTGGGGGAAAGGAACAGGTCTGAAGATTCGAATTAAGATGTTAAATGGTCCGAGTGCGATATCATTTAAGAGACATTATCACCAACCACAAATGCTCTGTTGGCATGAGATCAACTTGAGATGGTCAGATACGTGTCCGAATGTTGATTATTTCCCTCTCTCATGTACCCGGTCTGGTATAATGACCCATTAGAAGAAATTCACCTTAAGTAATCTTTCTTCTGACAAAAAGAGCGTAATTATATTGGAAGGTACCTGGACACAGCTGGTATGAAGAAGTCAATGGCATATGTTGTCAATGGCGTTTTCATCTTCTTGGCTTGGCTGGTACATGAGAAATAATCAACATTCGACTCATCTTGATGCACAACATTTGTGGTGTCTAATGATCACTCTTTAACACTTTCATGTCAGGTTGCTAGAATTCTACTATTCATATACATGTTTTATCATGTCTATCTGCACTACAATCAGGTAAAACTCATAATCTCCTTCTCGGCACTCTCTTCATGTTGCATCAAAACCGTTCCATTAAATTCAACACATGACAATGTATCAAATTCTTGGTTGTTTATGTGATTGGATTTACTTCTTTTTGGGTATAAGGTAATGAGGATGCACATCTTCGGATACGCTCTGGTCTTTGGGGTACCAGCTGCGCTCGGAGTCATGAACTTGATATGGTTCGGTAAGATTGTGAGAGGAGTAAAGAAAACATTAGCAAAGAGATGTGAATGCTGAGAGATTGGTGAGTCTCACAATGTCTTATCAGATCATTATCTTTACTTCTACTTCTTCCCTCTGACATATATATCTGTCTCTTTAGTGTAAGTAGTTTTTGTCTGATGGAGAAAAGAGAAGAAACAAAAACAAAAACAAAAATGATACTATCCTCTGACGTCTCTGTAAATGATCAAAATTCATGTCAATTTACGTTTTTCATTACAAGATGTAACTCTGTTTTCATTTTAATAGTTTTATCTCCTCCTCCCAGTGTTTAAACATCATAAACATCTTTTGTTTAATCAGATAATCGATACAGCCACTACTAAAATAATGAACAGTTTATTTTGGCGTTAGGTAGAATAAAAAGACTAAGAAGAAAATTATTTATAAAAATGTTTAGTTACGTGGTAAGCTTTTTGAATAAAGTAAATAAACAAAATTATAGATAATTTAAGAGTGAATTTGTCAAATATTCATAAGAGAGAATGAAAAATATAGCAATGAGAGATAGATGGGACAATTAGAGCATGATTTTTCCCGTTTTCTCCCTCTTAGCGAGTGAGATGACTATAATAAAAATATATGTGTGTATTTGTATGGCTTTTATTCAATTTATTGGATATTAGTAGTTGTTGTTTTATTTTGTTTAATTTATTTTACTTAATGGTAAAATATACAAGACAGAGAATATCAATGTATTAAGAAAAAAATGGAAGCGTAGTAAAATTATAACCTTCCAACGAATCAGGCTGTACTATATATTGTATAGTATCGTACAGTTTGACAGAAGTTCTATATTGATTGCAAAAGAAGGGAAAATTCCATAAAAATACCTTAACTAAATTTTATTAAGTTTTTTATATCCAAATTTCTCCGCTACCCAATTTAATACTCAACTAATTATTTTACTCATTTTAATATACAAAGTTTTAAAATTCTGCCCATTTTAATATCTAAACTTTATTTATTTTAATTTAAAATACTAATAAGTTTTAAACAAAAATGAAAAATCTCCAAAATCTAAGAGAAAAGATGAAAAATACTAAATTTATTTCAATATTTACAAAAGAAGGTAAATAAATTTAAAAGAAAATTTCAAATTTTGTAAAAATTAAATTTGCATGTAAAAAAAATTTTCTTTTTCTATTTCAGAAAACAAACTAAATTCAATATTTAAAATTTTAAGATTTCATTACAAAGTTTAAGATTATAAAAAATTTAGTTACTTTTATTTCTCAAACATACAATAAAATTAGAATATTTTGATACTTTTTTGTAAATTTTAGAAATTTTTTAATTTTCATTTGAAATTTATTAGTATTTTAACTAAAATAAACAAATTTTGGATACTAAAATAGGCATAGTTTAAAAGTTTGTATATTAAAATGAGCAAATTAATTAGTTGGGGTATTAAACTTGGTAGCGAAAAAGTTTGAGTATTAAAAAGCTTAATGAAATTTAGTTGGGATATTTTTATGGAATTTTCCCGCAAAAGAAAAACATGATAGAACTGGTGATCTTAAAGTGCTTGAAATTGTTAGATTCGACTTTATAGAAAATATATATATTTAACCATAGGTAAGAGAGCTTGTACTAAATTGTACTATTGTACAACATGTAGTATAGCCTGAAACGGCAACCACACTTAGTGCCTTCCAGATTAAAAATGTTTTACCCTATAAAGTATTACACATGATCTGTAACATTTGCGAGAATATATAGTCCGCAGAAAAAAAGTACGTGATAAAAATGATGAAATTAAGGGCTACGAAATTGTTAAAAGCTACTATCGACGAAATATATACACACTTAAGTACAATTATTCCAACGTATGACAAACCATACTATAATATACATTATATAGTATAAACAATAGTTAAACCCAACATATCACCATATATTTTGTAGAAGCAATTATCATATATAGGTTGTATTTGGTATGAGAATGTGTTGTTCGGTGCCAGAAAAACATATGTTAAAACTGATGCACTTAAGGGGATTTCAATAATTGAAAGCTAGTATATACAAATCTTACATAAAGTTTAGTTAATGTATGCTACCATATGAAAAACAATACTATAGTATACATTATATAGTATAGTAAAACAATTATCTCATGTCTCATAAAATTAATCAATGTCGTTCTAATTCCATGCTACTTATTTGCAGTTTAGCTATTCTAACATGTTGGATACAAGTGCATAAGGTTTAAAAATTATACATATCGCTTCATGATGATGTTGAATTCCAACAAAGTGTGTTGTAATGGTTGAAGCTACATCTTCGAATTTTATGTATTGTCTATTCCTCATACTAAATAAGATTCACTTTGAAACCTAAAAACCCCTTTGTTATTTTGTTGCCATACATTCGCCCTTTGAATATTTGTTATTTGGTACGTGTTAACACATGAAACTTTAGACTAAAGAAAAATAAGGCCTTCGTTTTGTATTTATACCATACATAACTGCAAAAATAGTATGACAAATATATGGTATAAGGTGACGAATGTGATATGTGCTGGTAGAAGAAATACTTGAAACTATTTCGAAACGTAAAAGAGATCCCAATTGGTAGAATTTAATATAGTAAATTCGTATATAACTTAATTATTGTGTAAGTAGTTGAAAGTTATTATATATTATCACAGATAATAGTATAGAATGACACAACTATGATAAATGACAATACAGTTGTAAATATGTGTTGCATAAAATACATAAGAAACATGAAATTAGGTACATCGTGCGAGTAAACATTGGAAAAGTAGACAGAATAACATAGGGGTTCCATCCAACAAATTAGTATAAGTATCATATGAGTAGAGAAATAAAAATATAGGGGTTACATCCAAAATGTCACTATGGGAGTTGGTTGGGGTTGAACATTGAGAAGGCTGCAACTTCATATATCTTCATTACAATCTAGTGACTCATTTGTGAGTGAGGCACACTAATTCATTCTCTGTGTGGTATTAAGTTCCAGTAACACAAGCATTGCCACACAATATAACTCTAAGAAATGTAAATCATGTATGCTAACTAGTTTATTTCATCTCTCTATATTATATACGTTTATTATATAGTATAGACACCTCAGTTACATCATACATCGGTTTACCCTCTCTTCTTTCATGCGGACCCATAAACTTGTAATATTGTGTTGTAAAGCAAACTCCCAAAACACAGACACGTACATTGGCATTCATAAAATTCATACCAAGCATGCAAGTCGTAAGGTATATAGATCTAAGGACACTGAAACAGTTGAACTCTTACAAATACCAATGGTAATCTATACTATTTACATGCATCATATAGTATAGTCTCATGTTTCTCATCATCCATTTCGTTTCCCCTAACCCACAAACCCAAAAACGTATGTTCGCCATAGAAATTATACCGCCAGATACTTACTTTCACGATGCTTGGTTTACATGAACCAAACATTAAAATTCTAAATTAAGTTTAAAACAAATATAATGGTGTAACTATACTTTCTTTCATAGTTTTATTGGTTACCTTTTCCAATCAGATCTGTAAACGAAACAACAATTCTGATATAATTGCTCTAAAACATATATGAATGACTTCAAAAGTGATGATATCTTTTAAATTAAACATAACTTACCTTGATTTGTTTCTTTTTTTGCTATGATATATTTAACCTTTTTTCTAATTCTGATTCGTGATCGCTCTCTCCACATTGATCTTGTTCTTCACACTAAGGATTGTAAGTGAAACTAACTTTTGTTTGCTAGTAAAAAGAAAAGACACACATTTTATTTTTCTACGAGTATGAAAAGGTAATTTTGTCACATTTCACAACAATATATATTATACCGTAGCATCTGAGTTGTTATGTGTAGAAAGTTATTTTTTCATATACAATGGACATGTGACTAAATTTCCCATAATTTAATTTCATAACGAAAAAGAAAGATTTATGTATCAGGACAGGACTCGTGAAACCTATTACATGACTAGATGTAATTACCGGCTCATAGGCCATCAATAAATTCAACAATTTGCATACGGTAAAATCTCTATAAATTAATAATACTAAGTGTTTTTATGTGCTCATACACTGATATAAATATTTTTTAAATAAATATATTATAATATCTGATTACTATTCAATTCAAATTATATATTTTATAATATATATAATTTATATTAATAATATTTTCTAATTATACATTTGATTTTGTATATGTAATATTCTAGTTGATTTAGTTATCACTTGAATATTTAAAATTGCAACTATTTCTATGAATCAATCATAATATTTTTTTGTTCTAAGTATATTAAAATTTTGAATAATTTTGTTATTTTAAATTTAGGTTGGTTGTTCTAATAAATATATAAGTATACTTATAGTAGAATTCTGTATAACATAATATTTCTTAGAATCAAATAGACAAAATAAAATAAAGTATGGATTGATTAAAAATTACATAAAAGAATATAATGATGTTGATCAAAAAAAAAGGAATATAAAGATAACATTTTAAATATCATACATATATATTTTACAAAAGAAATAAATTCGAAAATATAGTTAATATTTTATTTTTAATATGTTTTAGGTATCCCATAATTTGTATATAAAAATAAATAAAATATTATAATAAAATAATATTTTTATTTTTTATTTTTAATATCAAGATTAATCTTTTTAACTTTCCATTTTTATGAAATCATATTATATATAAATATTTTTTAAAAATTGTTTTTGTAAAACAACATTATGTAAAGTTTTTCTTTTTACTATGTATGTTATTAGGAAAAATAAAAAATAAAATTAAATTGAAATTTAATTATCAGAAACTATTAAATAAAAAGGAAAATATGCAAAAAAGTAAAATAAATTTAATAATGGTAACTAAATGTAATTTTTTAAACTCATTAATGGTACTTCGGTAATTAACCGTTGTAAGAATTAATGTGAGTGCGACCCTTAGAAAACTGATTTCTCAAATAATATTATATAGATTGGGACTTTAGTATTTTATTAATTTATAGAGTTATTAATCTTTAATTTTTTAGATTTTCTATTTTAAGATATATTTTTAAAAAAATAAAAACATTTAATTTTAGTGTACATCTATTAATTTTTTTTTTTGAAATTTGACCTTTATGTTAGTTTTATTTTATTATTTGATATATATATATATAATATTCTAATAGAATTTAAATGTGGTTTAAGATATAGTTTTACTAAATCTTGCAAAATATATCAAGTGATAAGAAATATACAGATAATTACATTGTGAATGTGAAATAAACAATATAATGGTTTTTCTATAGTTATATAAAATGTATATACATATAAATTATTAATTTATAATTTGAATAGAGCCATATATTTATATAACTTTTAAAAAAAAAATATTATCTTATTATTTTATCGATTTGTGGCATATTATGAATCAGCTCAACTTAAAACTAGAGAAATTTATCGAGTATTAATTCTTAATGAATCAATGCACGGCAAAAGTCTGAGTTAAAACAATGTCGACATGAATGAGTTAAAACAATAATTAGGCCAATGCATGATAGATACAAACAAAGATATGTAGCTGATACTGTTTTTTTCTGTTTTTACTTTGTTATATATATTTGATTGTATATAGGAGTGTTAAAATGAGCTGTGAGCTCATAATGTAACTTGCGAGGTTTTTGGCTCAAAAATCAAAATTCATTTCACCCAAAATATTGGTATAGTTAGGACTGGGCAAAATATCTATAAATTTTAATTTGATTTGTTATTTGTTTCAATTCGAACAGGAAAAGTCGGACACCGTAACTTTTGGAATCAAAGAAAATACTAAAATGCAATATCCGTAAGTAACGAATCAAATCACAAATACTAATATTTTTAGGAACGAATATCCGATCTAATCCGCTATATGTATATTATATTTTATATAAGTTTTACAAAAAAAATATTTAGTATTATATTAGTTATTAGAATTTTAAAAGTAAATATTTTTTTTTTTAATTTTTGTAATAAAATATTATTATTTTGGATTATTTGTTTATTTTTTAAATATTTATTTTATTTGTACGAATCGAATATCCAATTAAAAATCTTAAAAAATCAGATAACTGGGATTCTGAATATTCTGATGGCTACGGATCGAATCGAATCGGATAATCGATTATTCAGACGAAACGGATTGGATCACGTATACCTCCAAAAATCCGGAGATTTGATATGTGCCCACCCCTAGGTACAATCATTGGACTCACAAGAGTTCAACCTCATATACAATAATGCAACTTAGCAACATCTTGAAACACTCACTTGGTGAAAACTCCTTTGGATCGAGCGCAACCTATTGTACATTGCTGTAATTTCAAACCACAATGAGATGAGAATGCTTCACGAAAGGAAGCAAACCATCTCTTAAAACGCTACATTCAACCACAAAGACTCGAAAGCTACTACTAACTCAACTAAAACACAAAACCTACACCGGCATAACTAATCTTCCCCAAGCTATGGCCCATGGAGATCATAGTTCAAGGCATGTCCCAATAGCATCATCACTAAGGAACACTACTGAGAGAGCTTGTGTATACTGGTGTTTTCTGCTTCAGTCCTTAGCCACCAAATATATAGAAGGCCCGACCGCAAAAGATCCTATAAAAACTACACAAGTCGAGAATAATAATGTACACAAGCAGACCATAAACCAAAACTGGTATTGTAACATGTTCAAGCTATTAGTCTCCAAACTATATGAGTCAAGTCTGTGTACCAACAGCATCATCGCCTAGATGGCGTATTCCGGGCTTGATTCATATTGCAGTCGATCATTACCTCACTCTGTGGTCAAAGCCGGACAAAGAATCCATAATGAAAGCCGGACCGTGGCGTTACGAGACATGAACGGGACTATGTTCAAAGCTTCAAGGGTTTCATCCACTCTCACCCACTCATTGCACCTCTCCTTCATCCATCTCAACGCCTCAAGGGAGTTCAACTGAGATAGAGGAATCATCTAACCTCATCCATGCACCAACGCCAATGAAGTTTTGGCCTAAATCTGGAAAGGGAAAATTAGATTTAGTCGGACCTTCGATCTGAAAAGGTCACTTGCGAGTTAACCCATGAGTTTGACCTTTTTGAGTTAATATTTTTTGTGTTACATTTTAACTTTATAAGATAAATATAAATAATATAGAAATAATATAAGACTTTTTTATTGTCAGCTACTCATTTACACTAGATCAATTGTTGGTCAGACAAGCCGATTCTCCGAGGAACATCTTCGTCTGTCTGTGTCTGATATATATGGGAGAAAATATAGCCTTTGGTTCTTTCTTTTCTTTCTAACGAGTCCGACCGACCATTCCTAATCCGAGGAGTATGAATCAGACGCACGTCCTCGGAGTTCTCATGTAGTCTTTGGAACAACTCAATTTTTGACGCGAAAGCTGGCCAGTCTATCGAGTTCGTAGTCATGTCTAATATATCTAAGCAGTTCGTCTCGAACTGGATCGAGGTTATCTTCATGTATCTCATGCATGAATTTTCCCAAAGGAAACCTTCCATCTCAACATGTAAGAGTGAGAGGTTCATGTCGCACGCCCGTAATCCAAAATATTCATAACTCATTTGATCCTTAAAACACTACCCTAGACCACTGCCATTATTGATCCATGAAGC
>CAJHQP010010835.1:0-17194 GCA_905132765.1 Moricandia arvensis
ATCTCTATAAGATGCTATCACCCGATCCAATAACTTCATCCAAATGGAAGAAGACACCCAAGCGACAGCAAGCATAATGTCATGAAAAAGACAGCCGCCAAAATTACTGATACGCGCCAGGGGCCATGAGTGTAACACCTCTGGACCGTCCTAGCCCGGACTAACCCGGAACGACCCAGAAGCGTAACAATTTTGGCGAGTACCGCAGTCAGTCCAGTCAAACCTCAAAACAAATCCCAAAGTCTCGACCAGTCCGATCACAATACCGCCCCTCTCGACCTCGGCATAAGGCTTGCAACCCCGTACCTTGGTCGAGAGTTGTGATGAGTTTCGGACAAAAATAAATATCAGCGTTCTACGGGAATTTTATTAAACAACATACTTTTATTTATTTTACAAAGTCAGGAACTCGACTAAGTCCTCAAAGTATAACAAAAGAAAATATCAAGTCAAACGGTACCCATGAAAAACAAAACGATTGAAAACGTAAGCATCTTGCTCCTTGCAAACAACACCGGAAAACTACGATGGCCTTGTCCTCCGCACCCCGCAAACGCCCGACCCTCTAAGGTTACCTGCATAGTACAAGAGGGTGTGAGTAATCAAAATTACTCAGTGAGTTCCCTAACTAAACAACAATCCCCCCTTCAGCCCATGCTCAAACACACAACAAGCAAATAAATATGCAAGCAAACAATCAATGCCGAAAAGTAAACGTGCAACTACTAATGCAACAACTTAGACAAGAATGCAATGCAATAAACTAGACATGAAAAGCAATGCAAAAACTCTACTACCCCAGTCTCACCCCTGAGACCTAACAACACACAAAGACAATCTAGACTCAATCCTAGACTCAAAGACACAAAAACAAAACACACAAAGGATGGGGCAACACGCCACACACCCCGGGATACCTTCACACCACAGAGCCCTAACTCTCCACCCTGAACACTCCGACCACAAACACCAAAGTCACATGGTCGAAAAACATCACTCCGGGAATTGGGCTTCTCCCAATCTAACCCGGGCCGCATCGTCATGCATACCTCATCTATGGGTGCGACCCACTTCACGTGAAGAGCCGCGCAGAGTAGGTTACTCCACCACTGGAGAATTGGGCTTCTCCCAATCTAGCCCCAGGGTCCACATCATCGGAGAATTGGGCTTCTCCCAATCTAACCCCGAGATGGTCATGCATTCTAGTCTAGGCACAACACAAGACAAACCAGCATGAGGGAGCTCCACCTCTAACCTCCATGCAATGCTCACCTAGACTAGATGCACAACACACACACACACAAAATACAACCAGCATGAGGGAGCTCCACCTCTAACCTCCATGCAATGCGTGGTGTAGACTTAGCACAAGACGACTCAACAACAAGACACCCTAAACAACTACCCGGCATAAGAGAGAGTCTCACTTAAATCTCTATGCAACCCCAACTACACTACATGCAATGCAACTACTAAACCATGCAACTACAAAACTAACAATGCATGCATGTAATCTAACAACCTAACAACTAATGCAAGATAAACATAGCATCACCCCTAGATGACCGTGTCCACAACAACAAGAATATTATGCTTAATCACAACTATAACACGCAATAAAGATAAAACTCAAGCACTACAAGAAAACATCAATATACTGAGGGACATTCCGAGGGAAAATGTGATCCTCGGAATATTCAGAGGAAATTCTGAGGAAATTCCGAGGCACCAAAAATTCCGAGGTGCCTCGGAATTTTCTCGGAATATACCGACGAAATTCCAAGGACCAGCAAGTCCGTCGGAAATTTCTGAGGCTATTCCGAGGAAACCTAGTTCCTCGAAAAAACCGACGAAAATCCGAGGATATATTATAGCCGTTAGATAGCCGTTGGGGATTTGACTAAATTCCGAGGAAATTCCGAGGAACTAGCCATTGTCGTCGGAATTTCCTCGGAAATTCCTCGGAATTATTGACAGATTTCATCTATAAATACTACCACCCCTCATCCTTTTCATTCACTCCATATCTTCATCCTCTCACATACTATATTCACACACGAATTTGATTGAAAAATTCATGTCTTCTTCTAACTATTATCGTTCTTGGATCGATCGACCTCATTTGGATCCTAACACGAGATTGCTTACGGAAGAGTACCAAAGAGGTCTAAGCGAATTCATGGCGAAAGTTCAACAACTACCGGAAGCAAAAACGGGTATGTTAAGATGTCCTTGCTCTACTTGTAAAAATAAAAAGGTTATAAAAGAGTTAGATGTTTGGACTCATTTATATTTGAGAGGGTTTACACGAAGTTATAAAATTTGGTATCATCATGGGGAAACTGATTATGAATATGGTAGTACTAGCGAACCTCAGACTGCGGATAGGTTAGAAGAACAAATTAGAACGGGTGTAGATTATGGTATAGGTACTGAGCAGATGGTAAATGATCATTTTAGAGGGGAAGATTTACCTAATGCAGAAGCTAGGAGATTTTATGATATGTTGGATGCTGGAAAGCAACCTTTGTACGAAGGCTGTAGAGATGGTCATTCAGCTTTATCATCTGCAACAAGACTGATGGGCATTACTCAACCCGAGAGGACGAGTTCAAGGAAGTTCTGAGCTGCAAGACCCACTACAACCAAGCACATCCGGGAACTTAAGTGCACAAGGAGATGTAACTGCTTTTGACCTTGTTGTCGATCTTACCGACTATGGAGAGGAAGCCGTCGTTCACATGGAGGATGAACCAGATATTGGAGATTTTCACCAAGATCCAGATTCAGATTCATCTGGAGATGATGATGACTCTGAAACAGAGTAGTATAGGTTTTTTTTTTTAATATAAAAATTCCGAGGAACCACAGAGCCTCGGAATTTCCTCGGAATAGTGCAATTAGGGATTAGAAATCAGGATTTCGTTTCCTTGGTTTCCTCAGAATTTTCCGAGAAAATTCCGAGGAAACCAAGCACCCGTCGGAAACTCCTCGGAATTTCCTCGGAAAATTCCGAGGACATTCCGAGGAAACAGGGTTTCGGACCCGAAAACAGCGATTTACAGATTGAATAAGACTTGTATAAACCTTGTTAGTGTCTTGACTTGATTATGAATTCAAAAAATTGGTGTGGTACCCAAATTATAGACATTTTTCCGATTATATAAACGAAATCCTTAAACTACAACATAAAAACTTATACACTTTAATGAACAAAAACGAGAATACGTATACTCGTTTTAATAATTCTTTAATTTCATGGTTTATAGGCATCTATTGTCATGTTATCCATTGACAATCTATCAAATTGCTCAATGAATGATTTACCATATCAAAAAATTTAGGTTTTGAAACCTCAAACACTGTTTCCTCGGAATTTCCTCGGAAATTTCCGAGGAAATTCCGTGGAAATTCCGAGGAACGTCCTTTCGCGAAACCGTCGGAATTTCCTCAGAATTTTTAGTACCCGGTAACTCAAACCGCCAAACATTTTCGCGAAAATTAAATTAATACATTCCGAGGAAATTCCGAGGATCCCTTTTCCGTCGGAATTTTGGTTTTATTAACCCTAGGGAGTTCTTCTTCCTCATTTCTCTTCTCTTCTCTTCTCCTTGCGGCCGCGAGCATCTCCCCCTCTCTCTCGGAATTTCAGCCGCGAAACCTTCTCCAATCACCTCTACTTCATTCCAAATCATGTAAGTACTTAATCCCCATCATCCTTAGTTGTTTTGATTAGGATTTGAACTTAGTTTTAAGGATTTTAGATGTTTTAGATTGTGATTTTGTTAGGGTGATTGGTAAATAGGGGAATTAGTTGGTTTTTGTGGTGATTGTGTTGTTGTTGTTGTTGTTGTTGATGATTTATAAATATTAATTTTCGGAAATTATCAATTTTAATTTTTTGAAATTTTATTTTCGGAAATTATAGTTTTTTGTGATTTAAAACTATGTTTTAAATTAATAAAGTATTTTCCTATTTATTAAAAGGTTTTTTATATTACTGAAATTTATTTTGTGATTTAAAATTATTTTTTAAATTAATAAAGTATTTTCTTATTTATTAAAGGTTTTTTGTGATTTAAAACCATATTTTTAAAATTAATAAAGTTTTTTCCTACTTATTAAAAGGTTTTTTATATTACTGAAATTGTTTTGTGATTTAAAACTATTTTTAAAATTAATAAAGTATTTTCTTATTTATTAAAAGGTTTTTTTGTGATTTAAAAAAAAATTATTACTGAAATTCTAAATTATTACAAGTTTTTTTAAAAAAAAATGTGATTAAAACCTATTTTTAGTTTTTAGTGTCATTAAAATTATTTTTAATTTTTTTTTAATTTATAGGTCTGCTGGTGATCAGAGTCGATCTCGACCTCGTCGTCCCGTTGCACGAGGTTCTGGTGGTTCGGGAAGCCAGTTTCGGGATTCTCATGACTCGTCGCCGTCCCAGGGTACCTACCGTACATCTCCCTCTTTTGATCATGCTCCCGATCCTCTGGTCGTTCCGGGAGTGTGAGAGTTGAGGAGTTGGTTCAACAGCCCGGTCGTGAGCGTCTTCCCTGTCTCACTGAGTATCCTACGACCAGGTCAAACATGGTAATAAAGAGTCTTTTTTTTTTCCTTTGAGTGTTGATCCATTATTAATAATTTGGTCATTTTTGGTAGGTTCAACCGATCCGGGAACGGGATCAGCGCATGGATCAACCGGATGATGTACTCGGACCTCAAGAAGGGATATCCGACTTTCACTCACTTCCCTCCCCACGAACAGGAGATGTGGTTTCGTCAGTTTGCGGTAAGTATTCTATGTTTTTAAGTTATATTTTTTATTTTTAATATTAATATTTTATTAATTGTGTTTTTTCAGCAAGAGTTCACCTGGCATCCCCTTCAGACGTCTTTTATCCGTGCCAACTTCATCCATAAAGTTATGGACAACTATGGAAAACAGATGTATGAGTGGAAGAGGAAGTGGCGCGTCAATAAGGTACCGGTTTATTTATCTACTTTTAAATTTATTAACTTGTTTTTTTATTTATTAATCTATCTTTAGATTTATTTAACTTTTTTTATATTTTTAAATTTTTTAAAAAGTCCCGAAGTCGATGAACGAGACGGTCTGGAAGGAATTGTGTGAGCATTGGGAGAAAGACGAGACAGAAGCAACATCCGCCACCAACTCCACCAACCGCAAGAGCGATCGTGGCGGGAAGGGCATAGCCAAGCACAACTTGGGTGCCAGGAGTATTGCCACTCTCGGAGATATAATGGTAAGTTGAGTCTCTTCTTTTTTTTAATTACTTAAGTATTTTTATGTCTTTATTCTGATTTATAATGTTTTTTTTAACTTATGTTTTTTTTCTAGGCGGAAGAAAATGATGGCGAGCCGGTTGATGAGTTCGCATTGTTGAGGAAGGCGCATACCAACAAGCATACCGGGGAGATTGATGATGGTCTTATGAAGGAGGTGGTCGACATGATCACCACTCTCAAGGACGACGAAGAATTTCGTCTATCCCAACTTCAAACCGAGATGGACTCCACTTCGATGGCCTCGGTATCCCTGTCCACTGCTCGAATCAACGAGATTGTTGAATCGGTAAGATGTTTTTATAAAAATTCAATTAATTTATTTTTTATTTTTATTTTATAATAATTTCTATTATTAAAATTTGTTTATTTTTTCTTTCAGTCGCTTCCAAAGAAGAAGGGACGTTTGGTCGGTTTGGGTCGTCGAGCCAAATCGGTTCCTCCTTCTTCATCACAACCGCCTCCTGATCCGATGGTTATGGAGCAGCTGCAGGACAAGGATAACCGCATAGCTGCGTTAGAGGCGAAAATGGCGGAACAAGAAAAGGGATGGGAGGAAACGAGAAGGGTTAACGAGCGCATGATGGAGATGATGGGGAAGATGTACCCGAACGAGCAGTTTCCATAGTTTTTTTTTTCGAAAACACTGAATGTTTTTTTTTCGAAAACTCTGAATGTTTTTTTTATTTGTACAACTCTTAACTATTATCTACTATATTTTCGATTTGAAATTTTATTTTATTTTTTCGAATTTTAATTAAAAATAAATTAATTTATAATTTTGCTAAAAAAAATTATATTTTAGGAATTCCGAGGAAGCCAGTCCGTCGAAATTTTCCGACGAAAAGGGCCTTCGGAAGTTTCCGAGGACCACCTTTCGTCGGAAACTTCCGAGGACTCTGTTCCTCGGAAATTCCGACGGACAGGCTTCCTCGGAAATTCCGACGGACTGGGGTCCTCGGAAATTTTCGACAGAGGGCTTCGTCGGAATGACGTCGTCGAAAATTTCTGACGAAAGGCGGTCCTCGGAAATTTCCGAGGAAAGCAGTGTTCCTCGGAATTTCCCGACGAACAAGCTTCCTCGGAAATTTCCGACGGTTTTTTCGGTCCTCGGAATTTCCTCAGAAATTTCCGAGGAAATTCCGAGGAAGTGCGTAATTCCGAGGAGATATTTCCGACGACACATATCGTCGGTATGTCCACGGAATTCGTTAATTCCAACGACATATCGACGCTTTTTTCCCTCAGAATCGCGATGTTTTCTTGTAGTGAAGTATGGGGACTACCAATCTCCCATACACACACAAACCACAAATGAGGTTCAAGCTCATGAACCATCACGGCTAAAGCTCTCCAACCTGCACACACACACACGGTTAGTAACACACAATACACAACATGCACGGGGAAACCCACCTAGGTCTTCACAAGCCGCACAACACCTCCAAAAGAAAAAGACCTAAGGGTTACACCAAAACCGATCAAAAAGAGGTTAAGGGCTAAGAGGGAAATGGAAACCTATAAACGCAAATATAAAACCTTACCACCTCTCTTAGAATAGCTCAAGGGATCCTAGACTAAGGATCAACAAACGGAAAGGCCTTCTACACTCACCTCACTCACTTAGAAATTTTATCGGTTTTTGTCACTTTCTCTCTCAAGAACAAAACACAAGATCGACTGAGAGAGAAAGCACAAGGGGGTTCTGGACTTCTAAAACGAATCCTAAGGGTCCTATTTATAGCCAAAGAGTAGGGTGGGAACACTTGACATGTGTTGTTACACTTGACATGTGTTGTTACACTTGTCACCAAAAAGCTCTCCAAATGCATGCATGCAAGTAAGTACACTGAATCAACTATTTTTCGTGCCATATTATAGAATATTAACCTTTCCATGAAAGTTAAGTGTACCAAAATTCAGCACGAAACTTGATCTCCAAGTGTGGTTTCCACCTCATCACTTTTTTGCTCCAAAGTTGACTTTAAGCTCAACACATATAAATTCTAGTCCTTATGCTTGCCTCCCTTGCTCATGTAGAACACAAGGTGTATTAGAAGAGCCACTGCATGGAAGTTTTTGTGCCTGACATTTTTCCATGAACTTTCTCCCTTCTTAACCAAATCACCAAAATGGCGCATTTTGACTCCTTTGGGTCTTCAATCTTCAAGTTTGATTTTCTTGTGCTCCAGACCAATCCAATACTTCTCTTGGGTCCTAAATTAAGCTTAAATGTCGTGGGTTTCATGTAGAAAGCTTTAGTTCAGCCCATAGTTTCCATTATCAAATGTAGTCCATTTTGGGAACAAATGGTATCTTCATGTCTTCTTGCCCTCTAGATGTCTTTTGGCCCTGATTTCTTCACCATAGAATACCTTGATTTATTCTACATCATTTTCAGGATTGAAGGAATTTTTTCCCCTCCACGCGGCATGCTTCTATTGGTTGACCGGATGAGTTACATGGACCAATGAGATTCATTCTCTCTCCTTTGACTTTGGTTGACTTTGACCTTTGAGTTGACCATTTCTAAAAGTTGAGGCAATGTAGAAAACATTCCTTTTAACTCCTTTCCCATGTTTTCACAACTCGTTTTGGCCTCCTTCACCCTTGGCTAGATCATTTCTATCATATCGGCCAAAAAAGCCTCCTTCTGGACCATCTTCACTTTGGCTCGTTCCAAATTCATTTTGTCTCGACCAAAAGTCTTAATTTAGCCCATAATAATGATAGAGATCAAGGCTTACTTGATTTGCATACTTTGAAATTTCACCATGTTTGACCTTGGTCGTTTCGAAGCTTCGGTTTTGTCTTCTCGACCAATTCTTGTTTCTACTCGACCATTCTTCAAAATGCTTCGACTGAACCTCTATTCATGGTTTCTTATAGCTCTCCGTCCAAGTATGGCTTGATCTGAGTCTGTTGACTTGTGTTGACTTGATACCCTAAACAAGGGTATTACAACGACAACACTCTTATAGCGATAATCCCCACCATAAGAAAGGTTTATTTTATGTCGTTCACGAAGACGAACGCCCAGGTTCGACAGCGGTAGTACGCAAAAAAGGATGGAACCACTGGGACAGACATACCGACCAACAGCCACAGTTCTCATCCGGGCCCTCGAGTCCGAGTTCAGTTGACCTCAATAAATAATGCAAGTATCATAAAGTCAAGGGACACACAGCACTGCTAGCATCCTTCGGCAATGGCACTGCAAAAATTAAACCTCCCAGAGAGAAACCGAAGAACGACAAAGGCTAGAGTAAGATAAAAGCCAAGAAATCCCAAAATTTCCAGAGTTAAACTCAACAAAATGAATCTCGAGAAATGAAAGAAGAGGTCGCTCCTAGAGGCCAGGAAGGATGACATCTCTGCCGACGAAGAACAACCAAGATATCGAAGACGCGTCCAGGTGATCCTCGCACGACCAGACGTTTCATGTGACGAAGATGCTCAACCGGAACCTACCGATCTCTGTGTCCATCTGAATCAGAGATCGAAAAAATTAGGTGAGGACAGCGATTTGTGGCAATAGCTTAAGCGTGAAACTGCGACGACAAAAAACAGCCATAGCAAGGCAACCGATAGCAAGGCAACCGATCTTAGATCTAAGATTAACGCATCTAAGGCTAGGAAATTCGGCAATACCGACATTCATTCCAAGCCGATCCCAAGCCCGAAAACTACCTATCCCAATCCGTCTCCCGATGTATGCGTGCGGAGTTACCCGTTGACAGGCGTGTTTTAGTTGTTCTAGCAAGGTATAAATATCCTAAACAAATCACTATCAAATTAACTCTAGTCTTTAACACACAAATAATACCCTTGCCAAAAGAGATCATGTGTAGTACTTAAGGATCGAATCCACATAGAGCAATGGCACACAATAGATTTATTATTCCTAATGGTTAAGCTAGGTGAATATATATATATATATATAGGTTGGAAAACAATCAATTAAGGAAATATTCCTTTTCAATAAGTAGAGATGCAATATGGAAATATGCTAATAATGCAAATATGGAAATAATGCAAATATGGAAATATTCTAATAAACTAACTTGATGCAAATGTTAATATGCTAGATCTAGGGTTTCAAGCTTAATGGATTATAGTGAATAGAAAGCACAGATATGTAAATATACTAGGACTCAAATATTAACTATTCTGACCCTTTTAACTCCAACTCTCATATGCGAGCAAAAGGAAAGACCATCGATCGACGACTATGGCCTTATGTCAATCAACGGTGAAATAAGAAGGAATTTTGAACGATATTTGATAAGTCCACCAGACTAATTAGACCAGCTCTCGCATGCGCCTAACAGCCTAGTTCAATGTAGTCTGTTCTGGCACATAACCTACTCTCGTAGTCGTCCATGTCCTATTTTCGAGATCCTAGTTAGCTACTCTAGAATGCAAGCATTAAGCACAACTCAATTGATGGATATTAACTTAGCTAGCAATACTACTTTTGGGATAATCCATGATTGCTATCATTCAACCCTAAACCTAGTTGATGACTACTCATACATGATCAAAGCAAGAATAATAATCTGAATAGAATGCATACATAGAATATTGGAGTTCCAATACAAATCTCCCTAAGGAATTATGAATCTTCTCACTTAAAAACCTAAAACTATAAAACTATGTGGGTTGTTTCAAGCATTGCCTAAGCTTGTACGTTCACTTGCACACCCCCTTTGCTCTCAATACATGAGCATAAATATAAAAACCCTAAAATCTAGGTCAAAACTCGTCCAAGGCATTCTTGTCTTTGGTCTTTTGAACTTGGGCTTTTCAGTCGGTTGTCTGCGAGTTGGCCGTCGATCGATGGCAAGTTTGCAGCATCGATCAACCTTGGTCTTTCATCATCAGTTGATTCCATGGTTGTGTCGTTGATCGACGACAGATTTGCACTTCGACTCCTTAGATGGTCAGCTACGGATTCTTCTCCTCTAAATGCTTCAAAAGCCTTAAGTATCTCCATTTATCTGCAAAACGTCTATGGACGTGTAAATACTCTAAAACGTATCCTAGACACAAATAATAGATCCTAAATAGAGTCTAGAACATGGCCTAAAACTGGTAATATATAGACTATATCAACTCCCCCAGACTTAACCTTTTGCTTGTCCTCAAGCAAACAAAGCCAGTGAAAGAGGTTTGAAAAGCGGAGACTCACATATTATCCAAGTATAACTGTTACCTTACTCTGTTGCCACCACATCCTACCAAGTCAATCACATAGAAACTTTATATACCCTATCCTAGTATAGCAACCAAATCCAGTCTACCAACAACTTAGCAAATGCTAGTCTGACTCACCCCTCTATTGATTTCATTTCGTTGCATAAAATAAAGTGTAGGATTTACCTTGGAAATATCGATCAAAGCACACATGGACTCTACCTCTGCAAGTATCTGAACAACTATGCACAAAATTTTCTTTGATTCCTTTCTCCCCCCTTTTTCTCTGAATATTTCTAGATCTCAAACTCAATGGACAATGATGATGATACAGTCCATCTTGCCATCTCATTTTTTTATTTTTCCTCTTCTTTTTCTTTTCTTTCTTTTCTTTTTCTTTTTCTTTTTGGGCAAAGTTGTAGGCAAATAGTGGGTTCATCGGTAATGTACCCACCCCTCGCTTCCAACGATGTGTGATCGTTTCTCCGAATTAGAATAATGGGGTCATAGTTAATTTACCTACCCCTCTGCATCTCGGGAAGTCATCTCAATATTTTAAGCTATTAGGTAGATGCTGAAGAGAAAGAGAGAAGAGAACCAAAGGTGCAATGACTTGTACCTACAACTTGCAGAAGGAATCTTATCCAGTGTATACCAAGCCCCAAAGCAAGCAAATAATGTCAAGATTAGCGTTGGAAATCAGCTTTGGTTTCTTCAAACTTTCTAAGTAGGTGTGATATAGTGGCAGGATGATCCACTTTGGTATCTCTAGTAATCTTCGCAACAACCTTCTAAGAATGGTACTAAAGTGTGGTTAGTCAATAATAAATCTTGATCAGAGTCCCCTTCTTGACTCAATAAAACTTTTTGAAAAACTTATCTTTATATAGCAAATAAAACTCAAAACAACTTAAATAGCATTAGCGAACCTCCACAAGAATTAAATTACAATGTCCCCGGTGTAATCCGCCCCGATTGGTTAAGAAAAATTAAATCATAAGTAAATATATAGGTTGAGAAACTCGATAACAAATTTTGTGATGAGTATCAAGCGATGGTAGGCATGTGTGGTCGATCGATGGTCGCGATCCAATTTCGACTGATGGTGCCTCTATAGTGTCGATCGATGGTGACTTAAACAGTCTATATAAAACAAAGTAAAATCGAAATTAGTAGTATAAGTAAAAACGAAATAAAGTTTACTAAACAGTGGGTTGCCTCCCACTCAGCGCTTGGTTATAGTCTTTAGCTCGACGTTGTGAACTCTCTGACTAGTAGGAAGTTGGATCAACACTTGGAAAATAAGTGTCTACATCTTCTTTGCTCTTCTGAAACCATGTACTGATGAAGTTCCTTAATGCCTCATCTTTTCTGGTTTTCTCATTCCTTGTAATTGTTCTGAAAAGACCATTGAATGCATTCCTTTTTCTAGTTTCTCAATATTGCGTTGTAGTATCCTAAGTCTGGCAGTTGTAGTCTCTGATAAATCCTCCAATTGCTGAGAAATATCTTCCTTCATCATGCTCTGAGAAAATGCAATCTCATATTACCGAAGTCATCCGGTTTTAGATAACCATATTCCTTCTCGCGTTCTGCAGCTGAATCTACTTTGGTTGCAGCTTCGTGGTCAATATCGATCGATGGCATAGGGTTACCGTCGATCGATGTTGAATTCCTAAATTGATGGGAAATATGAAAAACACCAGCCTCTTCCCTAGCAATACCACAATACTCGATCATCTCTTCTTCTCTGTAGTCTTCGTCAAACCCGGGGTGTGTTGTGTTGTAATCACCATCTGTGTCGTAGGCGTTGATCGGTTCTGGAGTGTGAAAGTCGATCGATAACATAGTGTGGGGTATCGACCGATTGCTGAATTGCAAGCGTGTCGATCGATAGTCTGGGCTGGGTGTCGATCGATGCTCCATCTTCCGACTCTTCATCGAAGTCATAATCGCAGAAGCATGTGGCCACAAGTTCTGCATTATCACACAATTCAATCAGAGTAGCCTTGTTCTTATTCTTGACAGGTTCAAAAAAAATATTTTGATCAATTAGAGATAGATACAACTTGTTTAACTTCATATCGTAGATAGCTCCCACAATAGCCATGAATGCTCTTCCAAGTAAAAGGGAAGAGTTCCAATATATCCTGATGTCCATCACATGGAAGTCTACTGGTACTAAGGTGTTGTTAATCTGCACTGGAACATCTTTTACCATCCCTCATGTGTTCACTTTTGAGCAGTCTACAAATGTGAAGGAATCATTGGAGGGTTCCACTTTCAGGTTCAGCTCCTCTACGATAAATGTTGGCATAATACTCACTGATGATCCAGTATCACAGAGGGCATTGGGGTATTTGTTGCCCTTAATAAAGCATGGAATCACAAACTTCCCAGGATCACTTTTCTTCGTCAGACAAGTTCTTTGTTTCATCTTTTCTCTGAGATGATTGAACATGACTTTTATATCATTGTCTGTCATTCTTGTTTCCCTGAAAAACATCCACAACTTGTGAGTATAATAAGCTTCAACAAAAGGAGTATCTATTGGAATTTTGAGAATTCTTTTGGAAAAGCTGCCCATCTCTTTTTCATTCGCTTCTCTGCGTAGATGTTTGGGGATCTTTTGCTTCCACTGTTCTGAAACCTTTTTGGTTGGACGCACAATCAAAGTTGCAGCAATGCTTGGTAGGCTTCCTTATCTGTCGATCGATGCTCAGATCGCATTGTCGATCGATCCCTCTATCACTATGTCGATCGACTATCTCATGTAGGTGTCGATCAACATTAGTCGATTCACATGAACCCACTAATGCTGCAGGATTTGCTGTCGATCGATGCTCTTTGGTTGGTGTCGATCGACACCAATGCGAACTGCCAAATGACATTGAACTTTCCACACGACAATCTCCTTCTTGGAGCTCTTCCCTCTTAACTCCCTGCCAAAATCATCATCAATCAATGCATTGACGTGGTGCTTGTGGCGAACGGAATTCATCGACTACCTTGCGGATCTCAAACTGTCTACCGAGAAATGGGCTGCACGCGGACTAAAAACAAGTAGCACCCGTTATGTCTTCATAGATGGGAATCTTCAACGTTGGACCGCAAATGGAGTTTTTATTAAATGTATCAATGTTGAAGAAACCAGATTCATTATGGCAGAAGCGCACGAAGGTGCGTCTGGCAACCATTCGGGAGGAAGGGCATTGGCTTTGTAAGTCAAAGGCCTTGGCTTTTCCTTGCCAACCATGAACGCCGACGACGAGTCGTATGCTATACGCTGCGACATGTGTCAACCACACGCACCAACTATCCATAGCCCGACAGAACGATTACGAACAATGACCGCACCGTATCCATTCATGTGATGGGCCATGAATGTTATCTGTCCAATGCCCAAGTCTCGGCAACGACGATTTTTTATAACTCGAATACTTCACAAAGTGGGGCGAGGCAGATTCTTTGTGTGAATCACCAACAAAGAAGTTCAGGGGTTCGTCTGAAAGAACATCATTTGCCAACACAGGTTAAGCTACGAAATCATGACCGAGAGTTATGCAACAAATGGGAATTCGATTGAACACGTCAAGCCCGAGATACTCGCAAGGAAATGGCCAAGCCGAGCCGTAAAACAAAATGATCATCTATGGCATAAAACTCCTTGACTTAGAGAAAGGCTGTTGGGCCAAAGAATTCGACATGGTCTTGTTGTCACACCAAACAACACCGCGCGGAGCTACAAAAGCCACTCCATTCTCATTGGCGTACGGTGTCGAGGAAATGGCTCCCACCAAATCAAACGTGATAAGCCTCTGACAATCTAAAATGCCACAAAACATCGAGTTGTACCGCGAGATGCTTCTCAATGCCTTGGTGACGAAATTGAAGAAAGACGCGACCAAGCCTTTCTTTGCATCCAAATTTATCAACATCAGATTGAGAGCTACTACGACAAGAAACTCAAACTAAGACTTCTCGAATTAGGCGATTTAGTTTTGCAAAAATTGTTTGAAAACGCTACAGAATAGAACGCCAGAAAACTCGGGATAAACTGTTAAGGGCCTTACAAAGTTTTCGAAGTCGTAAAGCCTGGCATCTATCAATTGGAAATGTCCACCGGCGAGGCTATACCAAGGGCATGGATCTCCATGCAACTCCGACGATACTACTCTTAGAAGACTTCCACGTAAGAGTAAATGACTAACCGTCATGTTTACTCGTACACTCCAACGAGTAAATGATACCATATCACTTTTGCTCGCGCATAAAAAACCGAGTAAATGTGCCTTAACAGCCACTTTTACTCGAGAAAAAGAAACTACGAGTGACTTGATCGTCTGCAAAATTACATACGCAGCCTTAACCGGTCCAGTCACAATAAAAAAGAAACAAACACCCTTCTCAGGAAGGAATTTCCTTAGTAAGACCAGATCCAATCTGCTTCCACGACGCCACAATGCTAATGCCCCAGCACTATGAAATGTACCAAGCTGCGGTCTGTGTATTAGCACTCACGCCTGATCACCGGATATGTCCTGATCAGACAAGTATTCGACGGATTCAACTACGTAATAGCAATGACCATCTAACTGAAAAGACAATCTTTGATCTCTGTAATAGTTTTTGAGCATGGGTTAGATGACCAAAAGAATGACGAAATTACATTAGTGCTGATAAAAATCGTTGTCATTTAAAGAGATGTGTGAATTTTCCTTTGGTCGTAACCGGGCTTGATTATCAATTAGGCGCTAGCGACCGGGCTCAAAGATCAAAACACAAAGGGAAGTTCGATAACTCTAAGTATTCTGTCGAACAAACGACGACTTACTGAGTTACTCCAAACTAATCAGTACTCACCTAAAGCACATGCACTTCGGTAAATTCTTACAATACCTACAAACGTGTAAACATAATTACTTTGAGCCAAAACTTATACCTTCGATTCAGTCCATAATCCTAGATCAAGGTCAAACGACCGAACGGCCGCGGGATCACCTCATACACACTCGAGCGGAAATAATCAGACGATTCAACAGTTTTTAAGTCTAAAAGATAAAATTACAAATTACTGAAAAATCGATCAAATCCGAAGTACAATAACTTGCATGAGAGCTGAGAAACGAAGGTCTAGAGTGTTACAAACAACAAAGGTCTCGCGGGACCAAGATAAAGAAAATATTGAGGTAAAAAAACAACAACAAAGAGATCAACCTTCAGCTTGACCAGTTTCATCTCCTCCGGTACGCGCACCCAACTATAGAAGACTTTTGGCTCCGTCTGTTGCCAACTCCAGCAACTTCTCACTCGAGTTTCTTTCCATCTCGACAAGATTCAGTTCCAACGATCTCTCGCCCAAATCTTCCTGATCTGAAGCGTCAGAAACCTTGACCGGACCTTCAGTACTTGCATCAGTCTGCTTACCTACCGAAGTCGGAGCTACACCCTCGTCACCGTTTTGAGGTTCAACCGCCTGATGCCTCTTTGTTCGAAACATCTTTATTCTCAACTCCTCGAAGGATCAACATCAGTCAATAATTCTTCACGCTGTTCGCCCGAAGGATCACCGAAGGAGTGACTCGGAGTCTAGAGGTTGACAACAGTCCCCGGGTCGATCAGATTAGCATTCAAGCCGAACAGATCAATACTCGCTAGAACATGCTTATTTAGAAACGTAGACTCGAGGACGAATGGGTACAAGGAGAGGTCGGCTTCTGGAATCTCGCCAACATCCAGCCGGGAGGCTTCTTGGTCGAAGTGGCTCTCCTGTGCGGTGAACATGTCTATTGTCGCCCGGGGAATATCAGATCCTTTCCTCTTGAGCATTTCGAGAAATTTCCTCATGCCAAACGCTTGGCTGTACATGCAGCATGCTGTATCATAGGAGTCGCGACGAGCTTCCCGATCACAAATGTTGTTGAAGAGACTGGTACATTTCACGATCATAGCCGTACTCATCCTTACTCTCTCATGGGTGACCTCGAAGTTCCAAAAATCCTTAACCAAGTGATATACCTTACATGTCTTAGGGCGGCGGCAGCCTTGTCTCGATCCATGTCGGCTTTCTCCAGCTCCAAGGTGGCCTTTTCTCGCTGAAGCGTTTCCATCGCCGCTCTAACATTTCCTAGTTCGACTTGAAGATTATAAGCCCTCTTCTTCTGAGATTTTCTTCGCCTAATCACATGATTCCTTTCCTGGATGGCCATCTCGGACGTGATCGCTAAATCCTCCTTCATACGAGCAATGTTCTTGTTCCTAGAATCAACCTTTTTCTCAGACTTTCCCAACTGGGCAAGGGTCTTCTTCAACTCCGTGTCATACTTACCCACGATGAAATTTATGTTTCTGTCACTCTGCACAAAAGAACAAAGTTTCTTAGCACCGAGAAGCCGCATGACACACAAAAGAAAAAAAGGGGAGGACACAAAATTTCAAGTACTAACCAACAACTTGGCTCGGCAGCATCGATGTAGGCGTCTTTAAGCACCAAATCCTCGACAGCTGGCATATCATTCGCTCTGCCCCTGATCTTAAGAACGAACTCAGCACACCTGGCGGGATCGTAAACGAGTGGAGTATCCACGTCATAAGAGAACTTGCACTAAAAGAAATGTGGGTATTAATAGCGGCCGTTAAATGCTATGAGATCGCTATGATAGTGTTTTTCTAAAACCCTCTGAGATCT
>CAJHQP010010836.1:0-17189 GCA_905132765.1 Moricandia arvensis
CCGCCACAGAGGATATCCCGTAGGGCAATCTCTGTGCGGTCCATGTTTGGCTAACCCATCTCAAACACCCTGACCTGGAGCTTCTCTCAGATTATAGGTTTAGTATCCTCTCTACCATGTTCCGAAGTGGCTGTAACCCATTAGGAGCTCTAGCTGACTGACTGGAATTCACAACAACAAAGAGATATGACTGGTGTCTGTGATGGTCTAGATAGACCTTGAGCTTCCCATAACGCTTCTTCTCGTATTACTCTCTTGTATCAGAAAAAACCTCAATATAGAGAGTCCTCACTCGCCTCTCTCGCAGCACTGTGTGTACGCATCTTCATAGAGGAGTCTTGGCTGCTTCTTCCTCCAAGGGTCTCTGCCTTCATTCTAACAAGTCATGCGATACTCACTTTGAGACAGAATATCTTTCTTGGATCTACACACTTCAATTTCTCAAAGAGATACTGTGTATGAGTCTCCAAGGTCTTGTGTGTCAACACTGATTTCAGAATGCCTTGGTAGCCTGAATTCCCTCCTTGTCACTTCCTGGTAATGATAATATCATCTACATATATCAAGATCACCACAATGCCTTGGAGGCCAGTCAAGTGTAAGAGAGGTTGATCAGCTTCTGACTTTCTAAATCTTTTCCTTCAGTGTGGTGCTTAGCTTGTGATACCAGGCCCTTGGTGATTGCTTCAAGCCATAAATTGCTTTCTTCAGCCTCAAAATATTCCCTGGTTTTACCAGATGCTCCAGACCAGGAGGAGGGTGCATGTAGACCTCATCTTCTAGAACTCCTTACAGAAAAGCATTCTTCACATCCATTTGCCACAAATCCCATTCCAAGTTAGTGGCAATTGAGAAGATGATCCTAATGGTGTGAAGCTTTGCTACTGGTGCAAAGGTATCAATATAATCCTCTCCATATGTCTGAGTAAATCCTCTCGCAACCAGCCTTGTCTTGCGCCTCTCCACTGTTCCATTTGCCAAATACTTAATGGTGAAAATCCACTTGCTTTGTCACTGCCTTCCTTGCCTTTTGGAAGCTCAGCTTCATACCAAGTGTCATTGACTATCATGGCATTGGTTTCATTTCCCACAGAGTCTCTCCACTCTTCAAGCTCCATTGCCTCTTCATATGATCTTGGGATATACTCCTGATCCAGTTGACCAATAAAGACTTGGTGTTCTTGCGGATATTGAGCCAATGAGCATACTGCCTGTATAGGATGAGCCACTGCCTGAGAGTTGAAGTAAACCCTTGTGTTGATCCATTTGAAGGATCCTTCTCAGCCTTGTACTTCTCCTGAGAGGCTGGACTGCTTCAGGTTCTTCTTCCGAATCAGATATTGCTTCATCATTCACTGGTACTTGTTGTCCTTGTTGCCTTTCATCCTGAACATGAATTTCTTGTTTATTCCCGCTTCAGGATCAGGATGGAGTGGCTTCTACAGCTTCATCAACCCATCTTCCTCAACCACAGAGTCTGGACCAGATGTAGCTTCAGGTGAACATGATCTTGTTTCCTGATTTGCCTGAGGCATGCTAATGCCAAGATTTTCCAAATCACCCTGAGATTGGCAGCTTTGTCTGATGCTTGAGAGAGGTCTTTCAAGTCATCCCAACTCTTTTCCTCATAGTATCCTTTATTCTCCAACAAATTTCAACATCTCTTGATATAGAAACCTTTCTTGCCACTGGATCATAGCACTTATAACCCTTTTGTGTTGGAGAGTAGCCAATAAACATAGCCTTTGAGCTCCTTGCATCTAGCTTGCTCCTCTGTTCCCCTGGTATCAACACAAAAGCACATGCACCCAAATACTCGCAATGATCCAAAGATGGCTTGTTTTCTGTTCAAACTTCAAATGGAGACACGTCATTTAGTATCCTGGTGGGGATTCTGTTGATAAGATAACAAGCAGCCATCACAGCATCACTCCAAAATCTCTTTGGAACATTAGTGTGGAACATCATTGACCTTGCTACTTTCCATTAGGTGCCTATTCTTCCTTTCAGCTACTCCATTTTGTTGAGGAGTATAAGGACAGCTTGTCTGATGTATGATTCCATGTTGAGCTAGATACTGCTTGAATGCTTGACTTGTGTACTCTCCACCATTATCTGACCCTGAGGATCTTGAGCTTGGCATTGAAATGATTAGAGACATGGGTCTGAAAATTCTTGAAGGCTTCAGTACTCTTGTCCTTAGACTGAATCAGTGTCACCCATGTGTATTTAGACTTCTCATCAATGAAGGTTACAAAGTATTTGTGGTTTTCTCTGGACAGACAAGGAGCAGTCCACACATCAGAGTGAACAAGATCAAAACACTTCTCATAGATGGTGCTAGATCTTGAGAAAACTGTTCTACAATGCTTCCCAAGGATACACGCTTAACATACATCATTCTCAAACACCACATCAGGAAGCATCAGATTTAGAGCTCTAGCATGAGGATGTCCCAATCTGACATGCCATGTGTTGCTATCAACCTCAGTAGCCAATACTGACCATGCAGATAAAAGCCTCTGTCCTTTGAAGGTGATAAAGTTCATCTTGGATGTGTCCTCTTCCAATGAACTGCCTTGTCTTTAAATCTTGAAACTCAACCTCATCTGGTCTGAAGACAACTTGACAACTCAAGTCAACCGTAGCCTTCCTTACTGACAGCAAGTTCGATGTAAACTGAGGCATATATAAGGCAAATGATTCCCTATCAAACAACCTAAGATTCCCTATCCCTTCTATCTTAACCTTATCTTCATTTGCTATAATCACATTCCCTGAGGCAGGCTTGACATCATTAATCAAACTCCTATCACTAATCATGTGATGGCTAGCTCCTGAATCTATAATGATGGGTTTAGAGTTAAGAGAGTGTGTACCAGCCTTTTTGGGTGAGAGAAGGGCTTTTGCAGCTTTGATGAAGGAGTTCAGGTCACTCCTGGTCACTGGTCCATCAATATTGGTCGCACCAGCTTCATTTCTACATGTTCCTCCTTCATTCAAGTTACTAATGAAAGCTGAGTACATGGTCTTTCCTTCAATTGTTTGATGCTCAATCTTCTTGAGCAAGTCCCTGGCCAACTTGATCTCCATCATACGTGGCTTCAGGTTCCTCCTTCTATGTTGTTTCTTGGTCTTCTTGTGCTCAGGAAACAACACTACACTTGGCGACATCTCTGTAAGATGAGCAGGCTGTGTGTCCTTCTCAAAGAGTGTGTGATTGGCTTGTTCTCTCTGGATAAGAGCACACACACTTTCTACACTTGGAATTTTGTCTTCCCTCAGAACATGCTATATCAGGTGGCTGTATGAAGGTTTTAGAGTCAGTAACAGGCTAAAGACCACATCTTGCTCTTGTCTTTCTCTTAAGACTTCCAAATCACTACAGCTTGGTCTCAGCATATTTAGCTCTGACCAAAGGCTTCTAAACTTTCCAAGATGCTTGTTTAACTCTCCATCTTGTTTCAGGTTGTTGATAGCTTGCTTTACTTCAAACACCCTGCTTAGATTAGATAAGCTGCCATACACCTTCTAAAGTGTATCCCACAACTCTTTGGAAGTTTCACAATATGAGTAAGCTTCCAAGATTGATGTCTCAAGGCTGTTTTGAATAATAGATAACACCATGAAATCCTCCTGACCCCATCTGCCATCGTCAGCCAACACCACTTCTTCACCATCCTCTCCTAGGATGATTTTCTTTGGAGGTTCACCAACACAAACATGGTGCCATAAACCCCTTCCTCCAAGGGCTATCTTTACCAATCTGGACCAGAGAACGTAATTAGAACCTTTCAATATCACTGGAATGGTTATTGTTGTAGAGTTCTCCATCTTCAGCAGCTATGGACCACTGGATAATAGGATGAACTCAAGAGAAAATTTTGAAAAGATCAGAGAGATTTGCGGAAGTAAGCAAAGAAAATGAAAGGTTTGAAGAGAATTAAGGTCTCAAGAGCAAGAATGCTCTGATACCATGTGAGATTTAGAGAAATATTGAGATATTAGATGAAGAACATGAAGAACATCAGAGAGAGAGAAGGGAATTCGAAATGGAGAGAGAGAGTATGAGGAAATCTGTTTTCCTTAACTTAATAATGTTCCTGGTACATCCTTTAAATAGGCAGAATACTCAGATACAAGTTGACAAGAGAATATAATAAACAAATGAGAGAGAACAAGACAAAGGGCTCTTGCAGCTCAAGTGAAAGTGACTGCTCATAACTGGTCCCCAATTGATTCTCTGCCTCACCAGACCTCATCAGACCTTATCAGACATGTGACTTCTTCCTCCCAACGTTTCTCTTTGCTTCTGGTCAAGGCAAGTTGTGCTCCAGACTATTTGAATATGTTTCTGGTCAAGTTCCCTCTATTTCTTGCCTTGCACCCTACGTTAGGTCAGAGACTGTACATACCACATTTCTTCTTTATCTCGGATGCTCCTCTTTCTATCTTCTCATCTCTTTGTAATTCATTTCTTCATGTCAACAATAGGAGTTATGATGAGAGAGTTATCCACTCTTTAACCGAGTGAGTCCAGTTTGTCCCTGTTGGAGAGTTGGCAATTTCTTCTTGGTGATTTACTAATAATACCAGAATGATCACGATGTAAGAGCTTTGATTGGACTCATTTAATCATGCTTAGAATCTCCGCTGAGTTGAAGCAAGATCATCAGTAGTATGATGAAGAAGTTATCCAACTTTTAACCGAAAGTGATTCCAGTTAGCCCTGTTTTGAGATTTGGCAATTTCTTCTTGATACTAAAAAATCCAGAATGAATCACGATGTAAGAAGCTTGATTGGACTCATAATCAGTTAGAATCACCCTGAAGTTGAATCAAGATCATAGGAGTTATGATGAAGAAGTTATCCCACTTTTAACCGAAGTGGTTCGAGTTTGCCCTGTTTGGAGAGTTTGCAATTTCTTCTTGATTTTAATCAAACCATAATGAATCAAGATGTAAGAATCTTGATTTGGACTAATAAATAAGTGGATAATCACCCTGATGTTGAATCAATATCATAGGGTTATGATGAAGAAGTCATCCCACTTTTAACCGAAGTGAATCCAGTTTACCCTGTTTGGAGATTTAACAATTTTTTCTTGATATTAATAAAACCAGAATGAATAACCATTGTAAGAAGCTTGATTTGGACTCATTAATTCAGTGTAGAATCACCCTGAAGTTTAATCAATATCATAGGAGTTATGATGAAGAAGTTATTTCCACTTTTAAACCGAAGTGATTCCAGTTTACCCATGTTTGGAGATTTGGTAATTTCTTCTTAATTCTAATCGAACCAGAATGAATCAAGATGTAAGAATCTTGATTTGGACTCATAAAGCAGTTTAGAATCACCCTAAAGTTGAATCAAGATCATAGGAGTTATGATGAATAAGTTATCCCACTTTTAACCGAAGTGGTTCGAGTTTGCCCTGTTTGGAGAGTTTGCAATTTCTTCTTGATTTTAATCAACCATAATGAATCAAGATGTAAAAATCTTGATTTGGACTAATAAATAAGTGGATAATCACCCTGATATTGAATCATTATCATAGGAGTTATGATGAAGATAGGATTTTTAGAGTAAAAGAGATCAGTATGCGAATCTAAGAGAAGAATGAAGTGTATCCAAGCTTTAGAGAGTAGGGTTCATGATGAAAAAGAGAGAGAGGAGAAACGAGAGAGAGTATCACTGAAAATGTTTGCTTAATCTTATTACTCTGAGCATAAGTTACAATATATAGAGGAGAGGCCTTAATCTAATCCACAAACGGTCATAAGAGAGTATGGTAGACAATGGGTTACGTGGACACTCTAAAGGAGAAAGGCGCGCCTGGTTTGAACGCTTGGCTGAGAGGGCTTGATGCCTTTGGCATCTTGACTAGATGCCTTCTCCTTTCCAGCATGAGCCAGCCTGTCTTGGTCAAGCCTTATCCGGCGAGTCTCCTTTCTTCTTTTACCGGGTGACCATCAAGTTAACCTCTATTTTACCTTTGCACTCTTTTACCTTGACTTCCTTTCTCCTTGCCATACACGTTTTCTCCTTTGCCTTGTACAGATAGAGAGTTGTACGGCCAGAGACCATCCGTACAACCTACCCTAGTTTTGCACATTACCAAAATGTCTTCTTGGTTGAGCAAAAGTGGGTTTGGGTCAAGTGATCCGTACAGTCGGCCGTCCAGTCCGTACTGTCCGTACACTTGCCCCAACTTTGCACCAACTCCTCCTTGATCTCATCCTTAGACTAAGTGCTCTCATCCTCTTCTTTATTTACTCAGATCAACACTCCCCTCAAGCTTGACCATGTGGAACAAGTCAATCTTGGAATGTCATGAGATCTTCCTCATTAAAAACCTCACCAAAGGAAAACCCTTTTTGGGATAAAACCTTTGATGAGGGAAAAAGAGTAAAGACCCCATGATGAGGGGATCAGTTGCTTGGAGTAAGGCTAATGAGTCCTAATCTGGTGTGAATAGACTCAATAACCTTTTGACTTGCTGCCTTGGTGAATACATCTGCCAACTGATCTTCACTCCTAGGGTAGCACGGTAAGATCTCTCCAATGCCAATCATTTGTCTTACTTTGTGGCAGTCTACTTCAATATGCTTGGTTCTCTAATGGAACACCGAGTTTGTTGGCAATGTGAATGGCTGCCTGGTTATCACAATGCATAGTCATTGGTGTAGCTTGCTCAACTCCCAAATGCTTCAATATCCCTTTGATCCATACCAGCTCATTTGTCAGCTTCAACATGGCTCTATACTCTGCCTCAGCACTTGAACAAGAGACCACCTTCTGCTTCTTGCTTTTCCAAGTGACCAGGTTTCCCCCAATGAAGGTGCAATAGCCTGTGGTGGACTTTCTATCAGCTCTATCTCCTGCCCAATCTGCATCAACAATAGCCTCCTACTTCAGTGCTTTCATTGCAGCCCATCCATACTCCTTGGCCTGGTGATCCATTTAGATAGCTTAGGATCCTGTCCACCATCCTCCAGTGATGATCTCTTAGCTCTTGCATATGCTAGCTCACCTGGTTCACAGCAAAACAAATGTCAGGACGAGTAATGGTCAATAGATTAACTTACCAACCATCCTCCTATAGAGTTTAGGGTCTTCAAAGAGTTGAGTGCTCTCAAGCTCCCCCTCACGTGGAACCTTATATCCATCCTCCAGTGGCATTTTGGCTATCTTTCCACCAAGTTTACCTGCATCTTTCAAAAGATCAAGTGTATATTGAAAGATTTGATAAACTCTGGTTGTGTAAGTGAGAGAAACCCCAATGGGGAAGATGAGAGCTTGATATGGTCAAAATGAGAGAGAGACTGATGAGAGAGAGAGTTTATGAGAGACTAGAGATTTTGGGAGACTAGAGAGACTAAGAGACTAAGAGATTAATGAAGAAGAAAGGGGAATACCCCCATTCAGCTTGTCTATTCATTTCGACATTACACCATATAAATAGATAAATGAGGTTACAAGGGTTTACAAGAAAGCAAGACAACCATGTGAAGTCAACAAATGGATTGGCTCCTGATTTGAATTCTTTGGCCAGAAATGCTCACATGCTTGGACAAGCCTGTCCCTTGCTGGGCGTCCATGAGGTTAACTTGGCTAGGAATGAGCCACCAATGCTCATGAACCTGTCCATAGACCAGTCTAGGTGCACTGGCCAACTTGCTCTTCCTTTCCAGCCTAGACCTTATCCATTCTGGATCAGCATCTTTGACTGGCATATTCCTTCAGCATCTTATCCACACGGTAACCAACAAGAGCATCTCACCAGATGCTTCCCAAAGATGCTTCCGGGTCATCTCCTCTTCCTCTCTTCTTTCTTTAAGGTAACTAGGGTTCTTCTTGCCTTATGCACCAAGGTTTCACCATGGGAGTGTACGATTAGGGTTTGGTCCGTACACTTTTCGCCCCAACTTTGCACAAACCCAAAACATGCTCAAATGGTCGAAAGTGAAGTTTCTGGGTCGACCACGTCCGTACGGTCCCGTACAGTCCGTACGGTACGGACGACCCGAACTTTGAACATCGACCATTTGCCTCCAAACTTCACCCAAGTCTTCTTCCATCATTGTAAACCCTTCCTGAACCTCTTTCTAGCTCAGCATAGACTTCTGGACCTTCCTTAGTTCATCAAAGAACTTCCACAATGGTTTGGTCCTTTCTTTGCCCAAGACCTTTAGTGATAAGATTATCACTTCAGGTTTAACACTCCCCCTCAAGCTTGACTCTATAGATCCTGAGTCAAGCTTGGAACCCTGAAGTCACTCCTCATTAAAAACCTTATCAAAGAAAACCCTCCTTAGGGATAAAACCTTGATAAGGAAAAGAGTAAGCTCCTTCAAGGCCTAGGGATTGGCCATTGAGTTCTTTGTGTCTTAACCAGTGTGGTGGACACAAAGAACTCTGGATCATGGCCCAACTGGTGCAGCAATGATCTTCCCATCTTGCGCCCTTATCATCTTCACTTGACCTCTTCATAGACCCAGTTTAGGTCTCCCCCTCTCAACTGACTTCACAGCCACCTTAGAGAAGCTAGGAAACACCTTGATCATCTTCAGTGAGGCTCAAGCTATGGTACTCTTCAACTCAGGCCTGATCTTGGTCTCTCCCCCTTTCACCTATCCTCCTGATAGGTTCAAGTGCTCGGACACATCAGATCTTCCTTGATAGAGTAACCAGTACCTGATACATCATTCCACAAGTGTATCAGTCCTCAAGAGATAAACCTATCATGAATGTATATAAAGATAAGTTCAGGTTTACTCCCTTGTCTAAATGGTGAGGAGTGGCTTGCTTTAACCAGCCACTTGAACCCCTCACTGCTAGATTTCTCTCGGATCACTGAAGATCTTCAACACTCCCCCTCAAGCTTGAGACCTCTTAAAGGAACAAGCTTGGACAGTATGATGCTTCATGATCCGGACTGGACAAACCATTGCAACCTTCCTTCATCACTCGCCAACTTGATGGACTGCTGGTTGATTCCTTAGCTATCTCTTCAACCACCTCACTTTAGAAGCCGCATTGATAGAGTAGCCTTCTTCATACACAGCCAAGACTGCTCTGAACAATCTCTTGACTAGGCATGCCACTGCCTAGACCCGGTTGGCTCCTTCTTCAGTTTGCTTGCAATGGTAAGGAGGAAAACAGGTCACTGTGCCTAGGATATTCAGGTAGCTCACTTAACTCCCCTCCTCAAGCTTGGATTGAGTCTAGGTCCAAGCTTGAAGTGAGCTGTTTTGAGCTTTAAGATCAGGAGTGCAACATCCCAAGGACTGCACATACAACCACTGATCAACCCTTCCTTTCAGTACCAGTGCCTTAAGGTCACCAGTCTCCTCAAGACTTAGGTGATGACCTCGCCTTGTGTGTCCACCCACACACACCAGCGACCACTCTCCATTGTTCTAACAATGGGCACTGCCTTCCTCTTGAACCCGGATTGATGTTGGACTGGAAACATTCCTGAAACATCACTTAAACTCCAAGCAAGATAAGACACAAGCATTGGGATCAAACCTTGACTAATCATCAAGTTTGATCACCAATGTCACAAGCTTTGCAACAGATTAAACCATACATTATCAAGTTCTAATCTTTGCAAGCAACCTCTCTAAGCACAAGCAAGATCATTTCAGATTCAATACAAGCTACTTAGACATTTTTAAACACTCCTTAATCTGCATCTGACATGAATCTAGATGCATCAATTTAAGGCAGCAACCAGGATGATAATATGCACTAACCTTAATCAGTCTCTAACTCATGAATGCAATCAGTTTAGACAGAAACTTTTAACAATCAAACACACATTCATTTAGAGCTGGATTAAGCATTATTCTCATCACACAACATCAGTCTCAATGCAACAACCTTAGGCGATTTCATTTCATGACAGCAAGCAGGTTTAGACATACTACTAACTTCCTAACAAGCTTCACTAGAATCAGTTAAGCATTTTCTCAAACACCAAGCAAGTCTCTTTAAGCATCCTGGGACAGATTCTAAATCCATTTCAGTTCATTTAGCAATCTTAAACATATCCTCAGGTTATTCAACTCAACACAACACACAACCAGTCATTATCACACTCAATATCAAGAAGGGCCAGTAATAGCTTACAGCCAAGGAACCAGATTGATTCCTTGAACCTCCAATGGCATAAAGGTCATGACTTTGCTGGATATGAGAGTCTGGATCGTCACCCACCTCCTTCTCCTTCAGTCTAGGACCACCTTCTTGTATCTCCAACTCAAAAGACCCCTCCTTTCTTCATACTTTCAGCTCACCCGTCTGGATAATCTTCTTTTGAACCCGGATGATCATAGACTCTTGGACAAGGTGGTTTCTGGATGAGGTTCATGAAGCCTCTCCATACACCTTTGCTTCCAACAAGGCTTCTTCATCTGGTACAGACAGGAATGGCTGAGAGACAAGGAGAACACTCCACGGATTCAAACTTCTTCTTCTTCCAGAAACAGATCTCGGATGGATGTGTCTTCAAGGTTTGGTTTTGAGCTGAGAAATGGGTGTGAGGTTTGCGGAAGCTTAAGCTCAGGTTCTGATGAACCTGGCTCTGATACCATGAAAGATTTGATAAACTCTGGTTGTGTAAGTGAGAGAAACCCCAATGGGGAAGATGAGAGCTTGATATGGTCGAAATGAGAGTGAGACTGATGAGAGAGAGAGTTTATGAGAGACTAGAGATTTTGGGAGACTAGAGAGACTAAGAGACTAAGAGATTAATGAAGAAGAAAGGGGAATACCCCCCATTCAGCTTGTCTATTCATTTCGACATTACACCATATAAATAGATAAATGAGGTTACAAGGGTTTACAAGAAAGCAAGACAAGCATGTGAAGTCAACAAATGGATTGGCTCCTGATTTGAATTCCTTGGCCAGAAATGCTCACATGCTTGGACAGCCTGTCCCTTGCTGGGCGTCCATGAGGTTAACTTGGCTAGGAATGAGCCACCAATGCTCATGAACCTGTCCATAGACCAGTCTAGGTGCACCGGCCAACTTGCTCTTCCTTTCCAGCCTAGACCTTATCCATTCTGGATCAGCATCTTTGACTGGCATATTCCTTCAGCATCTTATCCACACGGTAAGCAACAAGAGCATCTCGCCAGATGCTTCCCAAAGATGCTTCCGGGTCATCTCCTCTTCCTCTCTTCTTTCTTAAGGTAACTAGGGTTCTTCTTGCCTTATGCACCAAGGTTTCACCATGGGAGTGTACGGATTAGGGTTTGGTCCGTACACTTTTCGCCCCAACTTTGCACAAACCCAAAACATGCTCAAATGGTCAAAAGTGAAGTTTCTGGGTCGACCACGTCCGTACGGTCCGTACAGTCCGTACGTCCGTACGGTACGGACGACCCGAACTTTGCACATCGACCATTTGCCTCCAAACTTCACCCAAGTCTTCTTCCATCATTGTAAACCCTTCCTGAACCTCTTTCTAGCTCAGCATTGCCTTATGGACCTTCCTTAGTTCATGACAGAACTTCCACAATGGTTTGGTCCTTTCTTTGCCCATACCTTTAGTGATAAGATTATCACTTCAGGTTTAACATATATTTCCTTTGGGACAATGAATAAACCTTCCTTGGATCTACATATCTCAATCCCAAGGAAGTATTTCATCCCCCTAAGTCTTTGATTTCAAACACAGATTTCAGATAGTCTTTTGTATCCTTTATATCTTCTTTATCACTTCCAGTTATGATGATATCATCAACATAAACTAGAAGGACAATGATACCTGAGGATGTGCGTTAGAGTGAAGAGAGTGTGATCCAATTCTGATCTTCTGAAGCCTTGTCCAATTCAAAGTAGTACTCAGCTGTTGTACCAAGCTCTAGGAGACTGCTTTAGACCATATATAGCCTTCTTTAATCTCAACACATTCCCTGGTTTAACAAGACTTTCAAGACCTGGTGGAGGCTTCATGTAGACTTCATCTTCAAGCTCTCCCTGGAGGAATGCATTCTTCACATCCATTTGCCATAGATCCCACTTCAGATTAGTCGCCACAGATAGGACAATCCGGATAGTGTGAAGCTTGGCAACCGGGGCAAATGTATCTATATTGTCTTCTCCATAGGTTTGTGTAAACCCTCTAGCCACCAGTCTTGTCTTCCTCCTTTCTATATTTCCATTTGGTAGGAACTTGATAGTGAAAATCCATCTACTGGTCACAGCCTTTTTCCCTTTAGGCACCTCACTTTCATACCATGTCTCATTCTTTATCATTGCATTTGCTTCATCAGCCACTGAGCTTCTCCATTCTTCATCCTCCATTGCTTCCTCATAAGAACTTGGAACATGACTTTCATCTAGACTTGTGATGAATGCACAATGCTCTTTTGGGATTTCAGCAAGTGAGCATACCATTTGATCAGGATGTGCTACTGCTTGTGCATTGTAGTATACCCTTGTGTTTATCCAGTTTGATGGATCCCTTCTTATCCGTGTGCTTCTTCTTAGTGGAGCCTCTACTACTTGTTCTTCCTGACTTCCATGACCTTCTTCTTCAGGATCATGGTTTCCTTCACTTCCATCTTATTTGGAACTTCACCTTGATCATGACTTCCTGAGCCTTCTTCTTGATCTTCAACCTCAAGTCCATTTCCCCCTTCATGATCATGGTTGGTTTGATCTTCAGCTTCATGAGTGTTAGGCACTCCTTGCCTTATCTGATCCTGGGTCATATTAATCCCAAGACCTTCAAGAATGATCCGGAGGCTAGTTGCCTTATCAGATGCTTGAGATAGATCCTTCAAATCATCCCAGCTCTTCTCTTCATAGTATCCTCTGGATTCCACAAACTTTACATCCCTTGACACCAAAACCCTTCTTGTCTTTGGATCAAAGCATTTGTAACCCTTCTGTGTTGTTGAGTAGCCAATAAACATTGCTCTTGTGCTTCTTGGTTCCAGTTTGCTCCTCATTTCTCCTGGTACTAGCACAAAGCACAAACACCCAAACACTCTCATATGATGTAATACTGGCTTCTCCTTGTTTAACACCTCAAATGGAGCCTTGTCATCCAATACCCTAGTTGGTATCCTATTGATTAGGTAGCACGCAGTCATCACAGCATCACTCCAAAACCTCTTTGGAACATTTGACTGAAACATGATGGATCTAGCAACTTCCATAAGGTGTCTATTCTTCCTTTCAGCAACTCCATTTTGTTGGGGTGTATAAGGGCAGCTTGTCTGATGAAGAATCCCATGTTGAGATAGGTGTTGCTTGAAGGCCAAGCTTGTGTACTCACCACCATTGTCAGACCTGAAAATCTTTATCTTGGCATTATAGTGGTTAGTTACATAAGCCTGGAAATTTCTAAATGCATCAAGCACTCTATCTTTAGTTTGAATGAGTGTTATCCAGGTGTATTTCGATTTTTCATCAATGAATGTTACAAAGTACTTGTAATTTTCCCTAGATAAACAAGGGGCAGTCCATACATCAGAATGAATAAGATCAAAGCACTTCTCATATAAAGTAGTGGATTTATGAAAGACTGATTTACAATGCTTGCCCAAGATACATGCTTCACATTCATTATTTTTATATATGACACCTGGTAACATTAAACTTAGAGCTCTAACATGTGGATGTCCTAATCTAGCATGCCATAATGCATTTTTATTCAAGACTGAAGTAGAACTAAACGAGTAACAAAGACTAGAAATGGGATCTGTGTCTTCCAACATATAGAGGTCTCCTCTTGCAACTCCCTTTCCAATCAACTTATGGCTCTCAATATCCTGAAACTTCACATCATTAGGACTGAATATAACATTGCAATGTAAATCAGTTGTGCATTTCTTAACAGATAGAAGATTAGATGTGAATTCAGGCATATAGAAAGCTTTAGAATCCTTGTCAAACAGTCTTAATGTGCCTATTCCTTTTATGGCTACTCTATCTCCATTTGCAATCATTACATGACCATGAGCAGGTTCTATATTCTTTATAAGACTATTGTCACTGATCATATGATGTGATGCTCCTGAATCAACTATTAGAGGTTTACATGTGCTATGAGCAGTGTGGGAACTAGGCATTTCAAGAGTATGTTCTAAATGACTAAGGTTCTTAAGCCATTGAGATGCAACATATGATTCATCAGGGATATTCATTAGGTTATATGCAGCATAGGAGTACCCTAAGGGGTTACCAGATACATTACCATTCTCCTTGAGAGCCTTGATTAGAGCATCAATGTCTGATCTCCTGACCAGTTCATGCTCCATGCTCTTCAATGGCGTGTGTTGAGAAGCTAAGGCCTTTCCTTCACCTTCACGCATTGTTGAACTAGCTCCAGATGGACCAGCTTCACTTGTTTCTGCTGAGAGGTGGGCTCTTGCATCTCTATCCTTCATAAACTTCACAGGCTTGAGGTGGGGATGGAGTATCCAGCATTGGCTCCTCTTGTGACCCGGCTTCTTGCAATGATCACAGTTACCTCCAAACCTTCTATCCTCACCACTTCTCCTTTCATCTGGTCTGTACATAGCTTTGTTAGCTTGAACAGCCTCTGCCTTGTTAGCAAGAGAGAGTTCCCCCTTACCACCAAACAATCCCAAAGACCCTTCCTCCTTCTGGATTTGAGCACATACTTCCTCTAAGGTTGGAAGCTTTGAGGATCTCAGTATGTGTTTAATCAAATCATTGAAGGCTGGATTCAGAGTCAGAAGTAATCCAAACACCTGATCTTGCTCACGCCTCTCCATGAGGATATCTTGATCAGTGGTGTTTGGTCTGAGCATCTCTAGTTCAGACCATAAAGCCCTGAACTTTCCCAAGTGTTTAGTAAACTCCACCTCTTCTTGCACAAGAGTGTTGATAGCTCTCTTTAGCTCAAACACCCGGCTCAGATTGGATGTGTTTCCATAGATCTTCTGGAGAGTCTCCCATAGATCCTTTGGCGTCTCACAGTAGCTGTATGCTTCAAGGATAGATGCATCTAGAGACCCTTGAATCATGGTTAGAACCATCATGTCATCTTGAATCCACTTCTGTTGATCAGCAAGAGCAGATTCTTCTGTGCCTTTATCCTTGTCAGCAACTGGTTTTGGAGCTCCATCAGACACATGACTCCACAAACTCTTGCTCCCAACCGCAGTCTTCACTAGGCGAGACCACAACAGGTAGTTTCCACCACCTTTAAGTGTAACCGGAACCGTCACCACTATCTTGCTTCCTTCCATCTCTCAAGAACAGCTTGAACACGAAATGAAGGTGAAAGAAAGAGGATTCAAACACCAGGATATGAGGAACCTTGCTCTGATACCATGAGATTTTTAGAGTAAAAGAGATAAGTATGCGAATCTAAGAGAAGAATGAAGTGTATCCAAGCTTTAGAGAGTAGGGTTCATGATGAACAAGAGAGAGAGAGAGAGAACAAGAGAGAGTATCACTGAAAATGTTTGCTTAATCTTATTACTCTGAGGATAGGTTACAATATATAGAGGAGAGGCCTTAATCTAATCCACAAACGGTCATAAGAGAGTATGGTAGACAATGGGTTAACGTGGACACTCTAAAGGAGAAAGGCGCGCCTGGTTTGAACGCTTGGCTGAGAGGGCTTATGCCTTTGGCATCTTGACTAGATGCCTTCTCCTTTCCAGCATGAGCCAGCCTGTCTTGGTCAAGCCTTATCCGGCGAGTCTCCTTTCTTCTTTTACCGGGTGACCATCAAGTTAACCTCTCTTTTACCTTTGCACTCTTTTACCTTGACTTCCTTTCTCCTTGCCATACACGTTTTCTCCTTTGCCTTGTACGGATAGAGAGTTGTACGGCCAGAGACCATCCGTACAACCTGCCCTAGTTTTGCACATTACCAAAATGTCTTCTTGGTTGAGCAAAAGTGGGTTTGGGTCAAGTGATCCGTACAGTCGGCCGTACTGTCCGAACACTTGCCCCAACTTTGCACCAACTCCTCCTTGATCTCATTCCTTAGACTAAGTGCTCTCATCCTCTTCTTTATTTACTGAGATCAACAGAAGAAGTTATCCCACTTTTAACCGAAGTGAATCAAGTTTATCCTGTTTGGAGATTTTACCAATTTCTTCTTGATACTAACAAAACCAGAATAAATCACGATATAAGAAGCTTGATTTGGACTCATTAATCAGTGTAGAATCACCCTGAAGTTGAATCAATATCATAGGAGTTATGATGAAGATGTTATTCCACTTTTAACCGAAGTGATTCAGTTTACCCTGTTTGAGATTTGGCAATTTCTTCGTGATTCTAATCAAACCCTGAAGTTGAATCTTGATTTGGACTCATAAATCAGTTTAGAATCATCCTGAAGTTGAATCAATACCATTTGACTTATGATGAAGAAGTTATCCCACTTTTAACTGAAGTATTCCACTTTGCCCTTTTTGGAGATTTGGCAATTTATTCTTCATACTAATAAAACCAGAATGAATGACGATATAAGAAGCTTGATTGGACTCATTAATCAGTGTATAATCACCCTGAAGTTGAAGCAAGATCATAATAGTTATGATGAAGAAGTTATCCTACTTTAACCGAAGTGATTCCAGTTTGCCCTGTTTGAGATTTGGCAATTTCTTCTTGATACTAATAAATCCAGAATGAATCACGATGTAAGAAGCTTGATTTGGACTCATCAATCAGTGTAGAATCACCCTGAAGTGGAATCAAGATCATAGGAGTTATGATGAAGAAGTTATCCCACTTTTAACCGAAGTGATTCCAGTTTGCCCTGTTTGGAGAGTTTGCAATTTCTTCTTGATTTTAATCAAACCGTAATTAATAAAGATTAAGAATCTTGATTTGGACTCATAAATAAGTTGATAATCACCCTGATTTTGAATCAATATCATAGGAGTTATGATGAAGAATTTATCCCACTTTTAGTCGAAGTGAATCGAGTTTACCCTGTTTGGAGATTTAACAATTTCTTCTTGATACTAATAAAACCACAATGAATCATGATGTAAGAAGCTTGATTTGGACTCATTAATCAGTGTATAATCACCCTGAAGTTGAATTAATATCATAGGAGTTATGATGAAGATGTTATTCCACGTTTAACCGAAGTGATTCTAGTTTACCCTGTTGAGATTTGGAAGTTTTTTCTTTGATTCTAATCAAACCAGAATGAAACAAGATGTAAG
>CAJHQP010010837.1:0-17186 GCA_905132765.1 Moricandia arvensis
ATCGCGAAGTGTATCGAATCCCAAAAGGAATCATGGCGAAAAAGGAAACTGGGAGAATCCTTGGAGATTGGATGAAGATTGGCTATGAGGTGATTGGGAAAGAGCGATCGGCGCGGAATCTGTATTACGCCCTAGATCTTGCATCGGGCCAGGTATTTTGGAAAATGGAATCATGGGTTGAGACAGACTTCCCCAAACTGGCGAATGGGATGCAGCCCAGGGGATCTTTATTGGCCACAAGGAAATCTTGCTCTTTTAAGGGGATCAGAGGGGCTCACAGCAAGGATGCTGAATATTCGATAGGATCGTCTTTGGCATTAGTTTACGGTGCGCTTAAGGCAGCTATGGGATACCGGGAATCAATTTAGATAAATAATGGGTCGAAATATCTCTCCTATACAAGATTTGATAGAGATCTGATGGGGGAAGGGTGGAGGTTTCATCGCATATTCATACACTATAAATATTGCTTAACCCTTCATTCCTCTAGACCATCCTATTTCAAACCTTCCCACACAAATAAGCTCCATATCTTGACTGTGGCTTTTTCGATGACACAGAGTGGGCTAATCGGTAAGATTGGGGATGGAAGCAAGGACGAAGGCAATCGTAAGAGGCTAAGGATTTCGGTTCCCCATTTTGACAACTCGGAAATAATAAGAGGTTACGCTAAGACTCTTGTTGTACGAGGTCTGAACCCGGAGGAGCAAGACATCTCAGCAATGGTCACAATGCTGCCCCGTATATGGAAGATGGAGGATAGGGTCGCTGGAGCCGAGTTGGGTAATGGGAAGGTCCAATATGATTTTGAATCAGAGGAGGATATTGAAGCAGTGCTCAAGCTGCAACCCTATCACTTTGACCAGTGGATGGTGGTCCTGGCAAGATGGCAACCCAAACAGACCCAAAACTTCCCATCGGAGATAATCTTTTGGGTTCAGGTCCTGGGGATTCCACTGGAGTTTTGGGCTGACCAAACATTTCAGAGTATTGGTGATGCAATTGGAAAAACACTAGAGGTGGATATGGATTGTGGAAGAATCCGAGTGGTGCTTGACACTTCAAAGGAACTAATTCGAGAAACCGTGATGGATTTTAAGGCAGGAGAATTCCATGATGGGGCTGAGGCGGTGATCACCTTGCGGTACGAGAAACTGACAGGATATTGTACCATGTGTAATAGTCTCAACCATATTCTAGAGCGGTGTCCTTTAAATCCCAAACGCATGGAGAAGAAGCAAGAAGCCAGGGAGGAGACCTATGGGAGAAGGGAAGATCGGGCCCGAAGCTATAAGGGAGTGGTGATCCATGGAAATGGGGGCTACTTAGAGAAGGAAACTGACAAAAGAGACTACGCTGGGAAAGGTAAAGGGAACACTGCGGATGAACAGGGTACACACTGGACCAAGGTGGGTGAGAGAAATAATAGAAGAAGCTATCATCAAAAAGGGAATCACAGAAGCGAGGAAGAGAGCTCGCGGAACAGAACTGCGAATAGGGACTATTCAAGATCCTATCATCCGCAGAACAACGAGAGAGTCCATCGCGGTGTTAGAAGAGGCCGGAGTCCACAAGGAGAAATCAGGGCTGAGGAGAAAGAGGAAGGGGAAATCACTGCCAAGACGCAAAGGAGTCCTCTTGAAGGAAAGAGAGCCGACGAGGAGGCTTCCCCGGCGTTTCAGATTGCGCTTCTCAGCACTCAAGAAGTACCCCCAAAGGTACCTATTTCTGTGGAATCTGGTGTGGTTCGGGAGTTGGATGGAATATCAGGTAACGTTGTGGACTTAGAAGTAGACTTAGTGGAGGATCATGGCTTAGGGACACTAAGCGAGGTAGGAGATTGGGGAGATAGCTCGGGTTAGGTGGCAATTGAGATGGACTGTGAGAATTTTGGTGCTGCCCAGGGTGTAGAGGTGGAGGATTCTACGGATAAACCCAGTACCGAGGCAGCAACTGCCCAACACCAGGGAGATATGGCAAAGAAGCAGGGGGGGGGGCGCAAGACCATGATCAAACCGCCACTTAGCATCGCTGGCTCCAGTAAGATGAGAATGGTCCAAGCTCTAACCTCGCCAAGGAGGAGAACAATACCGAAGATGGGAGGCAGGCAGGGAGAGGGTATAAGAAAGACGGAGGAAAAAAAGAAGGAGGATAAAGGAGAAGGGGACTCCATGAACAATTCTACACCGGCTTAATTATGATCCGGCTCACTCAAAGTTCAGTTCCCCTTTTATGCAGGTGGTTAGGGAGTTTGGTTTTTTGTCTATCTGAGGATTCAATAAGCAGCCTTGTGCGCGTCATGTACTTTCCTTTGTTTTGGTGTTCTTGGTTTTTCTTGTTTCTGGCTTTTAAGTTGTGTTGTGTATCGCGATTATTGCTATACAACTGGATTTTGATTACTTCATGGACTCTCTGGTGGTTATGTTTCTGGGATTTGAGGTTAATATGCTCCTGTTATGATTGTGGCTGCATGCATGCTTACGGTCAAACCTTGCGATGTTTATATAAATTATTTGCCCAGGGTGGAACTGATGGCTTCTTCAACCACGCACATATTCTTTTATCCATGACTGGGAGGACAACAGCCAATATAATGGAAAACCCACCCGAGGATAAGGGCCTAGGGTTGAGATTGGATTGGGGTTCTGGTTGGTTAGTATGGAAATATGGAATAGATGGCGGTGGACAGGAGAGACTGATCAAACGAGCAATGGTGGAGACAAGCTGGTGCAAGCGGGACATAGAATCATCCGACTTCTCGGAATCGGCGGCACAATGGGCTGGGATGGTGGCAGAGCATAGGTGTATGCGATTATACGACAAGGTGGCTACGGATACGTTTATGTACATTTATCTCCTTAGCATGTTGCGAGATAGATACATATTATATCTTTTAGGGGGTCATATTCTATCTATGGTCCTTAATGTATTAGTCTGCTGGTCGAAGAGTGGGTCAGAGGTGATCCTAGATAAAGTGAATTGCGGCTCTAAAAATTTCAGGGGCCGAGGCATTATAGGCGAGTTGGAACAACCGAAGGCGGGAGAGGCACTCGCATGGCACAATAAATCCATAGACTTGGCCTTTGCTCTATGGATACATAATATCTTGATTATCACATGAAAGTACTTAGCTGGAATTGTCGAGGCATGGGGAATAAGTGGACTCTTGCTCACCTTAGGAAATTATGGCATCAATACCGACCGGATTTCTTATTTTTGTCAGAAACAAAACAGGATTCTGCTTTTGTACAAAACTTTCAATTACATCTAGGATTTGATAGATTGGTGACTGTGGATCCAAGTGGTTTAAGTGGTGGAATGGCATTATTTTTCAATAATGAATACCAAGTTAAGGTACTCTACTCGAGTAACAGGATGATCGATGTGGAAGCTACGGCCCTTGGTAAATCTATCTTTATGACCTTTGTATATGGAGATCCAGTACAGAGATTACGAGATCAAGTCTGGGAACGTTTAACCAGATATGGTTTGGCTAGATCACTGCCTTGGTTCATTATTGGGGACTTGAATGAAATTACTGGAAATCATGAAAAAGAGGGGGGCACTTTACGGAGCGCGTCATCCTTCATACCTTTTAATAATATGATAAGAGATAGTGGTCTGCTGGAATTCCCAGCGAAGGGTAATCAGATGTCCTGGCAAGGAAGGAGAGGGAAAGAAATGGTACGGTGTCGCTTGGATAGAGCACTGGCTAACGATGAATGGCATTCCTTATTCCCTTTCTCGCACCAAGAATACCTGGGAATGATAAGTTCGGACCATAGACATGTTCTTGCTTGTTTGGAGGATAAGGCAGTCCGGAAACGAAGTCAATTTAGGTTTGACAAAAGGTGGATTGGACAAGACGGTTTCATGGATTCTATTAAGAGGGGATGGAGGGATGGACCTTCGGATGGACCCAATAGTTTCATGACTAAAGTACATAGTTGTCGGCATGAGATCGCGGCATGGAGGAAAAACAATCCGCCACATGGGAAAGACAAAATAGAGATTCTTCAAAGGGTCTTGGAAACCGTGCAAATGGATAACAATAGTACCCAAGAGGATATTCTGGAGGCTTCGCGAAATCTACAAGAGGCATACAAGGAGGAGGAGGAGTTTTGGCAACAAAAAAGCCGTACTTTGTGGCACAACTCTGGTGATTTAAATACAAAATTTTATCATGCTATCACAAAGCAGAGGAGGGCACGAAATAGGATTGTCGGATTGAATGACAAGGAGGGGAATTGGATCTTAGAGGAAAAGGGAATAGAGAAAATAGCGGTCAACTATTTTGAGGACCTATTTACATCTACCTCGCCCACAGATTTTGATGATTTTCTGGGGGAGATCCAACCAAAGATTACGAGACAGACAAATCAATGGCTGCTCAGATTGGCGACGGAGGAAGAGGTCAAAGAGGTACTTTTTATGATGCATCCGGAAAAGGCACCTGGGCCAGATGGTATGACAGCACTTTTTTTTCAACTTTCCTGGGACGTGATCAAAGATGATCTCTTGCTCCTGGTCAACGACTTCTTACGTAAGGGTAGATTGGACACGAGACTGAATACAACAAACATTTGTCTGATTCCAAAAACTGAGAGGCCAACTAGGATGACAGAACTACGACCTATAAGTCTTTGCAATGTGGGATACAAAGTAATTTCGAAGGTACTATGCCAGCGATTGCGAAAGTATCTCCCTTCGCTGATATCGGAGACGCAATCTGCTTTTGTAGCAGGGCGACAAATCTCTGATAATGTTTTAATTGCCCAGGAAATATTTCATGGCCTGAGAGCAAAAAAGTCATGTCAGAACAAATATATGGCGATCAAGACGGATATGAGTAAGGCTTATGACAGGGTAGAATGGGAGTTCATACGAACTTTACTGCTCAAACTGGGTTTTGATCCACACTGGATTACTCTAATCACGGAATGTATTTCTTCAGTACAATATAGGGTTTTGCTTAATGGCCAACCAAGGGGAAACTTTAAACCTCATAGAGGTCTCAGGCAGGGGGATCCGCTATCCCCATACTTGTTTATTATATGCACGGAAGCACTCATCGCTAATCTGCGGAAAGCGGAAAGGAACAAGCAGATTACGGGAATGAAAGTGGCTAGAGGGAGCCCTCCGGTGTCACACTTATTGTTTGCAGATGGCAGTCTCTTTTTCTGTCAAGCACGGCAGGAGGAATGTCAGGCTATCATTAGGGTTTTAAAGGAGTATGAAGGGGTATCAGGTCAGCAGATAAATTTCAACAAATCTTCGATCCAATTTGGTCATAGGGTGGTAGAGTCCAAAAGGCAGGAATTACGAGATATACTGGGAATCCAAAACTTGGGAGGCATGGGTACCTATCTCGGGATGCCTGAGAGTTTAGGCGGCCCAAAAACTCAGATCTTTAGCTTCGTCCAGCAAAGGTTACATAACAGAGTCAATGGCTGGACTCTTAAATTCTTCTCTAAAGGAGGAAAGGAAGTGATGATCAAGTCTGTGGCAACTGCGCTCCCTAATCATGTAATGTCATGTTTTAGGATCCCTAAAACGACAATTAAGAAGCTAACAAGTGCAGTAGCACAGTTCTGGTGGAGCTCAGGGACCTCCACAAGAGGCATGCATTGGAAATCCTGGGACAAGCTCTGTATTCCCAAGGAGAATGGTGGATTGGGTTTTAAGGATCTATACGATTTTAACACAGCAATGTTGGGCAAGCAATTTTGGAGGCTGATTGAAAAGCCGGACACTTTATTTTCTCGAGTCTTCAGAGGGCGATATTTCAGGAATGTATCTCCTTTGGAGCCCCTCAGATCTTACTCTCCATCTTACGGGTGGAGGAGTTTGGTCTCTGCTAGATCTCTGGTTAGCAAAGGACTAATCAAACGGGTGGGAACAGGAACATCCATTTTGGTGTGGAATGATCCTTGGCTTCCATCCACTCGCCCGAGACCAGCAGAAAAGAATAATCATGACACATACCCAAATCTCACAGTAGATTCTCTTATTCATCCACAATCAAGGACGTGGAACCTGGGGGCAATCAGGTCTCTCATTGAGCCTATGGATGCAAAGATAATTGCGAGCATACCACTGAGCAGACACCCAGGAGTGGATCGCGATGGTTGGCATTTCACAAAGTCTGGAAAGTATACGGTTAAATCGGGATATCAGGTTGAACGTATTTACCCGGATAGGGTAGGCATGCCACCTGAAATTGGACCATCGGTCACCCCGCTAAAGGCATACTGCTGGAAGGTTCGATGCCCTCCAAAAATAAAACATTTCCTATGGCAAGTGATATCTGGATGCATCGCGGTTAGGCATAATTTAGTAGCTCGGGGCATTAATGGGGAATTAGGATGTGACAGGTGCGGCGCATCTGAGGAGACAATCAATCATGTTTTCTTTGAATGTCCCCCAGCGCTCCAAGTCTGGGCACTCTCGCTAGTCCCAACGAATCCTGAATCTTTTCCTACTCAATCATTATTCACCAACCTTGATTACCTATTTTGGAGAATAACACCGCCCATGGAGGACCACATGTTTGCGTGGATTTTATGGTACATTTGGAAAGGCAGGAATAATAAAGTGTATAGTAACCTCGACACTGACCCAAGGGATACTCTTCAACTCGCTAAGACTTCTGCAAACTTGTGGAATGAGGCACAAGTCAGGCCGTCACACCACCTACCACCGCTGGGCAATGGGAGGGAGGAGACACTGCCCAGTATTCCGGGAAGATGGTGTTTTGTCAATGGATCATGGAAAGAGAATGATTTTTCTCAGGCCAAGGATGGTGTAGTACACTAGAAGGATTTGACTGTTTAGTGGGAGCCAGGAACACAAGACACGCCCAATCACCGCTCCATTCGGAGTTGGAGGCTCTAATATGGGCGATAGAAATCATCCATATCTCTCGATCACACAACTCCAAGGCGGATAGTCTAGCACGCAGCGCGCGGAAGCAATCCTCCTTTGTGCTTCACATAGATGTGGAACTACCAAGTTGGTTTACAGAGTCGTAGAGTCTGTAATAAGTTTGATGCCAAAAAAAAAAAAAAAAAATTCAACACATTTTCTAACATTATAGTTAAGAATAAATATTACATTATTCTAAATAAAAAGTAAATGGAGTTCAAAACAAAGAGAAGAAAGCCTATTCTAACTTATTTTCCGTTTACTTTAGCTGAATGACTATTTCATGACTATTTCGTTATCAGTGAGACCGATACAAGCCAAATGATGTTGTCGGTACAAATGTTGAAACATACTATTAGTTAAACATTATAAAAAAATTGTTTAATTGAATCATGTTTGATTACAGCATAAAAATTTCACTACTGATATAAACTAACGTATCAGAATAAAGCTGGTTTTTTAGAAATGTCTTTATTTAGGTTCTTGTATAATTTCTTCAACAAACCGACAGAAGTATTTTGTTATATATGAGAAACAACCACTTAACAGAATATTAGTTGAAGTATACAAATTTACATACACAAAAGTTTTTAGTATATTAATATAATTAAATGTATCCTAATATAACGAATATATCAAAACAGGTCAAATGAAGTTAGTATTGGAACAAAGACTTACTCTGATCTTGGTTACCATCACCTAAAGCACCAAGCCTTCTCATGAGTTCTACAAACTTGTTTCTTCATATACTCATGGACAAACTCGTGTGAGTTCTTCACAAACACCAACTCTCAATCATACTGTTCAAACGTGTTCATGGGTACAATGTCACGTTGATACATAAAGTAAAATCAAGTTTTTAAGCTATAAGACTATGAAGCATTGAAGAAAATGATTACCTCTTCGGCTAAAGACTTGAAGACATTGAAGGGGACAATCCATTCAGGACAATCAACAGCATCCTACCATTAAAAAATTCCAAGGATAACCTCTAACGTGTAATCACGGTAGCATACTAAGTGAATAACTCAAGAAGATTAAGTACCTCGAGATGAAATACGTATTCAATACCAAAGGGGCTGTTAGATTTGAACTTCTGAAGCATACAACAAATAGCATAATCAGAATAGGAAAAAGAGGAAACTGTCTCCTTTTGGTACTGAAGTAACGAAACAAGTATCAACCTTTTGGGAATGCTCTTCACCAAAACGAATCCAGTATACACTATTGCCAATCTCCAAACCTTCAGCTGCGTAGTTAGACAACACAAAGAACCCAGTTAAGTTTCTCCAAAACCAGGAAACAAATGAAAGAGAAGGCTTAGCAACACAACTCAATTATTATAAAATCAAATTCGAAAGAGAGACAGAAAAAAAAATAAGAACCTTCACGGAGTTTTTCGATAATAACATTGGCATCAGGCATTGTTCCTATAAAGAGGCCTCCAGGACGAAGTAGAGCTGAGACATTTGCCAAATCTCGCCTTGCACAAGCCTCAGTAGTCCATGAGTAATGCATAGCAAACTACATTTAAACAACCACACCATTAACCTCATATCACCTAACACTAACTCCAATGAAACAAACTTCGATATATCAGTCGGACTATATAACCATAGACTCCAGTGGCCAGTGTAACCAAATATGTTGTGTGAAACTTATACTTGATATTGAGGAAAGTGATAGTCAAAATTGAAACAAAAAAGAACCTGGCAACTGTAGATATAAAAAGGGGCATCCTCTTCAATTATCCCCCCTAGACAATATAGTCCCAAAGCTTCTTGACGATAGGTTATTCTCCTTAGGTTCCTGCTAAGAGGTAGAAACATTAAGTACCATTCATGTCTTAAAAAACATAGTGCATAGAGATATACAGTTCTTACTTCATCAGCTGTTTTGGATCTTCTCATAGTTCTCACCAAGAACTTCTTGTAAGCATCATTCAACTTCTCAACAGGCTTTGCATTTCTGCACAAAAGTCCCAACACTTTTAAATCAGACAATGTTACAAAAAAGCTGAAATAAGGACAAAAGTTAAGAACTATATTACCTAGAGATTCCTGGATTCATGGAAAGAGAGGGTCGTCGCCATCGTACTCTTCATGGTTTCATCGAACGTAAGCTTACGTGTCCATAAGCTGAGGAATCTTAAGCATGTCAAGAAGAGTAATGTGATTTGCCAGTAAAGCTTGATCTCTGTTGGCAACCTTCTCAGCGTAAAGCTCAAGACTGTCTCCATCGGATTATCCCTAACCTCCACACCTGAGTAACCATCCTCCGCTAGCTCCCTCGTCAGAACCTCATTCAACTCAGGTAGAACACACTGTTGGTTACAAGCTACCTAAACTCAACATGGATACAGTTCAAACTACCATTCCGCGAAAGAGATCCATGAGGACAGAAAAGCACACAGTGAAACTCACCTTGCTATGCCAAGTCACTATGAGTTTCATCGAACGTAAGCTCTGTGACTCCTTCTTCTCTTATGGCGTCAAGCTCTCCCATGGCTTCATTCGCGGCTCCCTTTACTCGACCTTTAAGCTCTGACTTTGACGCCATCAAATTCTCCGGTCGAGAACCCATGAGGACATCGGATCCAAGAAAAAAGCTTTGCCGGCGTCTCTGGCTCCCCACCGTCGCAAAGCTTCACCACGACCAAGCTTCTCCATGGCTTCAAGTCCTCATCTACACTGTGGCTCCCCACCATCGCAAAGGCTCGCAGTCATCAACCGGATCCATGGAAAGAGATCAGATTCACGAAACGATGGTTTTGAAGAGGAAGAGAAAGATTTTTTTTTATCGAAGAAAAAGTTAAAATAAGCCTCGGGGTCAGGATGCGTTCTGGGTTTCATGGGCTACTCCGAATTTGAACGATGCGGGCCTTTGAAAATTTAAGCCCAAGTGACGAAGGTGATGTGCTGACGTAGCGAAAATCTAGTCTTCTATTGGTCAAATATATTTGAGGACGTGGACACTCTTATGGGGCTTGTTATTCCCCTTTTAATAGTGTTAGATTATATCATTAGCATATCGGTTTAACATTTTTTACTAGTAATGAATGTTGTGTTTCCGGTGGGTTCCAAGAATTCAGATTTAAGCTTATGCTATATAGTTTTTAAAAATCAATTTACATAATTTGTTATGTGTATTGAAAACAAAAAAAAAAACAACTTTATTGCAGGATTTTATATTTTTTGTCATAATAGTAACCACAAATTTGGCCATAGATAATCTGAATCATATCTTTTAGATACGTAACACTTGTGACCAAATTTGTTGCTTTTCTTGATATAAATCTACTTAGGAAAAGTTATTGGTTAGCTCTGTAGCTACTTAGCTACACTAATTCTATTGCTAAAAACTTTGCCAATGTGCAACAGAAATTTCAGTAGCCATGTTGTAGCTAATTATAGCTATGGCCAGCGCTCTCGTTCATTTGTCACCCACGGACTATGACATAGATTAGAGATAGTGTCGCCACTGAGAGATGGTTTCCGTCCATATCCATATGTCACATGTTGCATTTTAGCGATGAATTTTCTTTTCTAGCGATGAATAAATTGGTAGGTGTTAACCAATTTCCTTTAGTGAACACATGATAATAAATTTATGTCACAATTTTCGATCAGAAAATTCTGCCTCTAGATGTCAAAGACAACAAGAGTCTTGTATTTCCAAGGACAGCCCCGCATGAACCAATAAATGAGAAATCTTATTGTTGAGCCAACTTACCGACTAAGTGGCACATTTCAAGTGACAATTGCCACTAAGATTCTTAGACTATGTCTTGAGAATAAGGAAGAATATGTTATTGGCAAATTCCATAGATGGTCCAACCCGCCTGGTGGTTTCATTCATACTGTTGTCAATAGGTTATGGAGTCATGAATGTAAGATATCTTTTTGACAATTAGGTGATTCTTGATTTATGTTTCCTAGCTCTAATGAAAAATTTGGCAATTGGTTATTCAATGAAAATTGTGACATATTGATGATGACAAAATCGCTAATGGGTTACTCAACCTCCAAATTGAGGTGGAGTTAGACAAACCTTCTGAAATACCATGGATTTTACATGTTTTACTCATGGTATATGTTCGCTATTGAATCTATTATAAGGCTTCAGAGTATGTTTTAGAGTGTTTTCAGGTTCAGGTACGTTTTGGAGAAATTTGGTGATTTAGAGCTTTTTGAGGTGCAGAACTGTTGGGGTTAAAATCGGTTACGACAGAATCAACGACCAAAACTTTCCGCAAAGTTAAGAATAGGTTTTAGAAATACGAAAAAGCTTCGAGAAAAAATCTAAGGACTTTCCAAACAAAGTAATTCCGCAAACTTAACAATCGTCATCTTGGAAATCGTCGAAAAACCGAATAAAACAATATGCAATTGTCCAAATTGGCGAAATTAGCAAAACACGACCATAATGTCCAAACTCCCCGAAACGGTAAAGCCGTTATTAAGGTCGAAAACAATAACCTCGAGATCAACGTCTATAATTATTTCTCCTTAAATTCTCTGAGAGGATCTCAGGTCGAGAAAACGAGAAACCATCGAAACCGAACAACCAACCAGCTCGCTAACAGGTGAGCTGGCCGTGCTTGACCAGCTCGCCTGTTGAAGAGCTGAACCAACAAGTCCAGCTCTCCAACTAGTGATCTGGCCATCTGTTGGTGTCAAAAACCGTAATCTCGAAATCAACGTCTACGATAACTTCTATAAAAAATGGAATCATTATTTCCGCAAAAATCGTTTTATAAAACTTGAGAATCGTTTTATAAAACTCGAGAATCGTTTTATAAAGCTCGAGAATCGTTTTATAAAGCTCGAGAATCGTTTTATAAAAATTCGAAAAATCAATTTATAAAACTCGAGAATTATTTTATAGAACTCGAGAATCGTTTTACAAAACTCGAAGATCGTTTTATAAAACTCAAAAATCGTTTTACAAAATCACGAAAAATCAAAACCGCCGCAAAACGCGAACTAGTCACGACTAGTTCGCCTGATGGCGAACTAAGCCGAGCTGGCTTAGTTCGCCAGCAGGCGAACTAGGAGCCTCCCCATTAGTTCGCCTGCTGGCGAACTAGGCCAGCTTGGCTTAGTTCGCTAGCAGGCGAACTAGGAACCTCCCGACTAGTTCGCCTGCTGGCGAACTAAGCCAAGCCGGCTTAGTTCGCCAGCAGGCGAACTAGAGACTCCCCGACTAGTTCGCCTGCTGGGGAACTAGAAGCTCCTTGGACAGTTGGGCCGGACCAGCTCGATTCTCCGTACGTTGAAACGACCATCCCTAGCCTCAATCTCTCGCATCCCCGATTTGAAACTTACGTCCTTCGACACGGTCGCATTCTGAACCACGGCCGAAATGTCTCTCATTTCGTCTCGATCCGACTTATCGTTCGAGTTTTACGATAAAAACCGTAAAACTATGTTTTCTCGGAAAGAACTCGAAGAAATCGTATAAAACGGTAACGGTTATACGATTTATCCGAGATTTTTCGTTAAAATCGTAGAAAAATATATTTTTAATAAAAATGTCGAGTAAATCATAAAAAACGCGTTTTTAATAAAAATGTCGAGTAAATCGTAAAAGACGGAAACAAATGTAGCTAAACATTACGATTAACTCGAGGAATTTACTAAAAATGGCATTGAATATGGAAACGATTCCATATAAGGTCGAGAAACGGATTTATCGCAAAACGGCCTGGAAGGTCCTAAAACTCGACAAAAGCCCATCCCGCGATCTCGACAGAATCTATCCCGTAGATACGATAAAGTTTTGACGGTTTACTCGCAGAAGGAAAATAAATGCCAAGCTTAAAGATAAAAGGCAAGTTTGAAGATAAATAGAAGATTTTCGTGGGAAGAAAGGAAGGATGGAGATAAATGGAAGTTTCCGGATAAACTCGAATCGGGGAAAAATGGAAAGATTGAGCCGCCTGGGAAAGGAGTATATAAGCCAGAAGCATAGGGAAAGAGGAAGGGGACGAAAAATCAGACCTAAAAAGGCGGCTGTTAGCTTAGGAATTTAGGACTTAGCGTTTAGACTAGCAATCCAGATCCTTAGAACGTTTCGACGTCTAAGTTCTTCAATTCTCTTTGTAACAGTTGTCGATTTCTTACTTAATAAAAGCTTTCACAAAAATTCTTTATTCTCTGTTCTTCGTTATTCATCCATATTCTGTTAATTTTGTTTGTTTTAGCGATTTCCGCAGAGATCCAAGACCTCGGGAAAATTAGGGTTTCTTCCTAAGTTTCCATATTTGACGGAAAAATCGACAGTGTGGATTTCGGTTCCCACAGTTTGGCGCTAGAAGGAGGGGGGGGGGTCGGATTCTCTTACACAATAATCGCTGGAACGAACGAGAAAAGACATGCCTAATCTGAACGGCAACATCGTCTCGTTCGAGAAAAGAGCAACGATCGATTCGATCAAACCTCTCAACAATCTTCTCGTTATCGAGCTGACGATCCAGAATATGGACGTCGCAAGGATATTAGTCGATGCCGGAAGCTCGGCTGATATCATCTTCAAAAATACTCTCTCGAGAATGGAAATCGATCTATCCGAAATTGCGGAAAACACAAGCCAGTTAGTAGGACTCTCGGAAGAAATCACCATGACCCTCGGAACGATCAGCCTGACGGTTCGCGCCGGGAGTATAGTGAAAAACGTCGAATTCCAAGTCGTCGATCGACCCATGTCTTACAACGCAATCGTAGGGACACCGTGGTTAAATTCGATGCAAGCGATTCCGTCGACGTACCATATGTGTCTCAAATTCCCAACTCCGCATGGAATTGAGACCATATGAAGAAATCGGAGGACCTCGCAAGTTTGCTACGCCGCAGATTTAAAACGAAAAAATCTGCCGGTCGACGTTTCTTCCAAAAAGAAAAAGAAATCGACAGCCTCGACAACGCCCCAGAACAAGATAAAACGGAACTCTTCTGGCAATTGCGAGCAGCTGAGGCTTTGGAAGGTAAACGCGAGCCAACCTGCAAACCTGTCATCTCAATGTGCATCGACAAGGCTTTTCCAGAAAGCTGCGTCGAAATCGGTGCAAACCTGAGCGAGACCTTAAAAGTCGAACTCCTGACATGTCTGAAACGAAACTCGAACACGTTCGCTTGGACTGCGGAAGATATGTCGGGGATCGACATAAACATCACATGTCATGAGCTTAACGTTGACCCAACATCCAAACCCGTCAAACAAAAAAGACAAAAAATGGGGCCAGAACGCGCTGAAGCTGTCAACAGCGAAGTCGATAGACTCCTCAAAGTAGGATCGATCATGGAAGTTCGATATCCTGACTGGCTCGCCAATCCCGTTGTCGTAAAGAAAAAGAACGGAAAGTGGTGAGTTTGCGTCGATTTTACCGATCTCAATAAAGCATGTCCAAAGGATAGTTATCCGCTGCCACATATCGATCGCTTAGTCGAGGCAACCATGGGAAACAAACTCTTATCTTTCATGGATGCCTTCTCGGGGTACAATCAGATCATGATGAATCCTGACGATCGGGAGAAAACCGCATTCATAGCTGACCGGGGAACCTATTGCTATGAAGTGATGCCTTTCGGTCTAAAGAACGCCGGTGCGACTTACCAACGACTTGTCAATCGAATGTTCTCCGAACAACTCGGAAAAACAATGGAAGTGTACATCGACGATATGCTCGTGAAATCACTCGAAGAGCAAGACCACGTTGTACACCTCCAAGAATGTTTTGAAAGGCTCAATCTTCATAACATGAAGTTGAACCCGGCAAAGTGTCGGTTTGCCGTCGCGTCCGGAGAATTTCTAGGGTACCTCATCACTTACCGCGGGATCGAGGCTAACCCGAAACAAATCACGGCACTGATAGAGATGGTCTCTCCCAGGACGAAACGCGAAGTACAAAGACTGACCGGCAGGGTCGCAGCACTTAACCGTTTTATCTCGCGATCAACGGACAAATGTCTACCTTTCTACGAAACATTGAAGGGAAACAGAAAGTTTGAATGGTCAGAAGAATGCGAGAAAGCTTTCCAACAGCTGAAACATTACCTAGCTACCCCGCCAGTACTCGCGAAGCCCATAGAAGGAGAACCATTATTCCTCTACATCGCGGTATCAACAACCGCCGTGAGTGGTGTCCTTATCCGGGAAGAACGTGGCGAACAGAAGCCGATCTTCTATGTAAGTAAGACACTACTGGACGCGGAGACGCGATATCCGAAGATGGAAAAATTGGCTTTGGCCGTAGTCATGTCCGCAAGAAAACTGAGACCGTATTTCCAATCTCACACCATCGTCGTACCCACTTCATTCCCTCTTCGCACAATTTTGCATAGTCCCAGCCAATCGGGAAGATTAGCAAATTGGGCGATCGAGCTGAGCGAGTACGATATTGAATATCGCGCAAAGACTTGCGAAAAATCGCAAGTGCTCGCGGAATTCATAGTGGAACTCCCAACGGGAAGCACGCTCGACCAAGAGCTGAATTTGACTTGGATCCTATACGTTGACGGATCCTCATCCAAACAAGGCTCCGGGATCGGCATCCGACTCGCATCCCCAACGGGAGAAATATAGGAACAGTCATTCCGATTAGATTTCCACGTTTCGAACAACGAATCCGAGTATGAGGCCTTGATCGCGGGATTACGATTAGCTCACGGTCTGAAGATTTGCAATCTTCACGCGTACTGCGATTCCCAGCTGGTGGCTAGTCAGTTCAGCGGAGAATACGAAGCTAGAGACGAGAGAATGGAAGCGTATCTGATCTTGGTAAAAGACCTTACCCAGAATTTCAATCAATTCACCCTTACTAGGATCCCTCGAGCAGAAAACGCCCAGGCAGACGCCCTGGCCGCCTTAGCATCCAGCTCAGATCCTGGTATGAGCAGGGTAATTCCCGTTGAATTCATCGAACATCCTAGTATCGGACCACCCATAAACATAAACCTGATCAATGAACCAAAAGGCAACATGGACGAAAGCCACTCAGCCAAAGATCAGTCCGATTACGGATTCGATCGTCCGTGGATGGAAACGATTCTCGCATTTCTCCAGGCATCATATCGATCGATGGTACATGGTGTACATCGATCGATGGAGTATCTTGACTTCATCTTCGATAGAAGCGTCATCGATCGATTACACAGGGTGTGTATCGATCGATATGTGTCCTCATTGTCTGATCTTCATAATCATCTCGGAAAACTCTCCTTTAAGCTCCAAAAGGGAACCTAAATCATCATTTTACTCCAAAGTGCTCCTGAACCTGAAAACATACCTAATAGACTCCAAAACATATATAAAACTCATAAAAACATATCAAAACCATGGCCAAAAGCGGGTCAAAATCATGGTCTATCAACTCCCCCAGACTTAACCTTTTGCTTGTCCTCAAGCAAACCATTAGTCTCTTTGGAAGAAGTTTTTTTAAGAAAACAGTAGGGATTTAATAAAATATTTTAGCTCTAAAATCATTACTTCTACTTTGTTGCCAGCCACATCTCATATTGCTAACTACAGAAGTACATTATACCATATCCTAGCTTAGCAACCAAATACATCTAGCCAATCAACTTAAATAATCATGTCTGTCTATCCCCTCTACTGATTTCATTTATGCATAAAATAAAGGTGTAAGCTTTATCTTGGGAGTATCGATCAAAGAACACTTGGATTCAACTCATACAAGTTTCAGGCATTCTCATCCTGGTTCCTTTTCTCTCTTTATCCCCCTTCTTTGAATCCCAAACTTTCATTTCTTTTATGTCAATCCCAATGAACAACTAATGTTCATCTTATTGATCTTTCAACTTTTGTAGTCTCTTTTTGACAAAGTGTAGCGAATAGTGGGGTCATAGGTAATGTACCTCTCCCTCGCTTCCACAATGTGTGATCATTCCTTTGGTTTAGAATAGTGGGGTCATGGGTAATGTACCTCTCCCTCTGCCTCTCAGGAAATCATCTCAATCTTTTATATTCTGGGGATGCCAAAGGAAGGAGAGAACGAAACCAAAATTTTTGAGACTTTTACCTTCCAGACTTGCATGAGGATTTCGATCCCTTGTATACCAAGCCCCAAGACAAGCAATAGATGTCAGGTTAGGTTGGAAATAAGCTTTGGTTCTTCCAAACAATCATGAAAAGTGTTGTCATAGGATGATCAGTGATCCACTTTAGCCTCTGTAGTACTTTCTGCAATCAACAATTCTAAGAATGGTGCTAAAGAGTAGTAAGATTGTGGGAACCGAAATTCT